>SDVV010031324.1:0-11564 GCA_016164225.1 Gammarus roeselii
TCTTATCACTGACTCACGTGAGAAGAAAACAATAGAAGACCAATCGATCGTACAATAAACTGTAGAGTGACGCAGCATTTTCTCGTACTACAGTGGATGAACATTTTCAATTCACGACGATCGAAACAGGACCAACATAATTTATCTTTTTTCTAAGCCCACCGACAAATCCAATAAAACAACACAAATAAACAGAAATAATCCGATAAAAGACTTTTTCCTGCAGTAAATCTCTACATGAGCCTACTAAACCAATAAAATAATTCATAGGCATTAGGAATCACGAATACATTTATTGCCAACCCCTTAACTAACCTTATTAGCAATGACATACAAAAGCGAGCTTACATAGCTGTAGAAGTCATGAGCAATACCCAAAAAAATAATCCAAGGTAACGTGAAAAAAACGATATACGGCGCGGAAAATGATACAAAATCAAGTGAAATAATTTTAAACCAATACCCTACAGTATTAATCCTGAACCAATACCCTATAGTTCATAAATTCCATACAACATGCCATCAAACTGATTTACAATACCAAGCTTCTAAATAATAGAGTGAAATAATTCTATTGAAAATCACAAACACATACTAAAATAATGAAGATGATGATAATTTTGTATTATGAGAAACTAAAAGTAGACCAACATCCTATTTCAACAGCTAAGCCTTGCTATCAAACATGAAAAAAACGCTTGGTGAGGTAGCATTCTTTGCTTCTATAAATATCCAACGAGAATTAACCTAACACGACGTGAAAGTGATAGACATTACCGGCCATCTAACAAATGCATTGGAATAATTCTATTCAATAGATTCAATCGATTATATTCAATATATCCCGACCTATAGTAAATTGCTACTGTGGTATATGCATGCGAGAACTTCGCTACCCTGCCATCTCCAACAGTCCAGCCAACGGCTGGTGGTCGCTAACAGGTTCCAACTTGGATACCGCATCACAGGCCAGACATGTTTTTCGTGACGAGATGGCAAGCCTAAAACAAATCAGTTCGGACACGAGTCTGCATCCGGGGCGACAAGGGAATGCATTAGGGAGGCGGTAGTATGTGGGAAAACATAAGGTCAAGAAGACATAATCGACATCTGTAAACAGATTTTTATCGAGGAACCCTATAACCAAGTGTCCTACTATGTCTGAAAGAAGAGAAATGCGGTTTCATATATTCCTAAAGTATGGTGTTATGCACGTGGAAACTAATTAAAGACCACTTAAACAACTGAAATAATAGCATGCAAGCAATAATGACCATTCAAATTATTTGCCAGTACCATAACCCAAAAGTAAGAAGAAATATATGTCAGAAAAAGTTGCATATTCCTACGAAACCTTACCCAATATCTATCGAAGATAATAGAAGTATGCGTGAGACCGATATAAATATCTAACTCCTACAGAGGTGAAACAAAGTGATTCAACACTAATATCCTATAGTATATATAAATTCTATGGAATTTTCCTTTCAGATATTCTTGAAATGAAACAGTATTGATACGTAAACAAAGTTATATGACCATGATGGGATAAAATGAAGTGAAAAATTCCAACAGAAAACATTAATTGAAGATTGAAACCCTACGATGAACAAACACAACTTGATAAACCCTTCTGAATGGTTTATTTACAATAAAATAAGTATTTCACTTTATTATTATAGCCCAAATGTACAGTAAAAACCTTGGCAAACGAGAGCACCTACCACATTCTTGCATATCCTATATAACGTGAATAAGCTGCCAAGACGTGCGATCGGAATACTTAACTCAGACCTACTATAAAAAAGTGTAGTACTTTTTCACTAATAACGGACTAAATCCTGCGTAAAAACATACATGTTCTGGCAGAAAGGACCACATGGAACATGCATTTCTTAGCTTATACTCCCCTATATCGGTAACAATACCAGTAATGTACATTTTAAATCATAAACTTCTAGTAAATAGCTTCAGATGCCGACCATTTTTTCCTATAGGATTCTAAAAGAAGAGCAACATGCTATATCAACACCGAACAATAACAATAATTTCGAACAGTGCAGTCCACAAATGACTGATCCAATTTAAAAAATAGAGCAACACCACAAAACATACAACAACCCACTAAGTATAATCATCAATACGCCTACTACAATGTTCTATTTATAATGAGATAAGTATTCCAAATTATCAGCAATGTCCTAAACATACAATAATAAACATGATGTACGAGATAACCTACCATCAATCCAATATCTAAGGTGAATCATACGTGCGAATGATATACACAACAAATCCGATGGAATTTTATTGATCAAATTTTAAAACCTCTGGTAAATTGCTACAAAAGACGACCATGTTTCCAATGGCAAGCTAAAACATGAGCAGCATCCTACATCAACATCGAAGACTAGCAATAATTTCGAATATTACAGTCTACCGATGACTAAATTTACGTAAGAAAACAAGACATGTGAGATCTCGATCAACGCCCATACAAATATCCAACGAAAAAATGCAGAACATGAAACCGATTTATAATACCAGCCATGTTTCCAATATAGTGAACTAATCAAATTGAAAAATCACAAGCTTTTTGTAAATAGCTACGATGACGACCAGTTTTTCATATGGCATGCTAGAAGAAGAGAAGCATCCTATATCAATATGTGAAGCCTATCGATAATTTCAATCGCGACAGTCTACATATGACTAATTCGACGTAATGCTGAATAATATTCAAAACATTCATCAACCCTTTAACCATAACCATCACTTAACCTACGTCAACCGTCCATCTGATAAAATATATGCATACCTAATCCTTACAGTACGTAACTAATACCCTATCACTTCCATCCACTGGGAATAAACTGATAACAAGAATATAAATAGGTAAAAGCAAGCGATAGACGAAAATCCATAGGCGTAATGAACTTGATACGCATGTAGCCCTACCCACCACGAATCCAAAAATATTGAAGCATAATTATATTCCTAACACTAAACAATACAATGAGGTAAACAATAGATTCACACCACTGTTTTGGATCATGCATAACGACAAAGTCATCAGCTATACAACCGTTTCCCCGAAACCTAACTCCCGGGATACGGAAATAAGATAAGAAGCACTCGGAACTGCTGCATCCTGTAGATAACGGAACATGCGGAGACATGTTGTTAGCTAGCGACAATCGCAGAGTGCCTGAAATCTAACTCTCATGATGAGATAAAAACAAGATGAGAACCATTCAAACCCGCTGTATCCGATCGATAAGATATATGAGATAAAACTGCCTAACTAGTATACTACACCATTGTAGAGACAAAAACCTGTATGTCTCACGAGAGGAAAGAAAAACTGTAATTGTGTATATTGCTTTTTGGGCTATTCTGGTCTAGCATGGAGGAGGCTGCTGCATGGGAATTGGTTGTGAGGCTTGCCGAATCCCTTGATCCCCTCCTCCCCACTTCCTCTTTACTGCATGGAAGTTTCCACCGTACGCTGCCTAAGTGTCTTTTCTCTGTCGTATAGGTTATAAAGTAAAACTAGTTTTCTTGTTTGGGAGCAAATCGTTTTACAAATATTAAAACATTGAGACAAGTCATTTCTACGGTTTAATAAAATAAAATGTTCAATTATGGGGAAGAAATCAGCGTTGATAGTTTCTTATTCAAATGAGCAAATCGTTTTTCTTTTTGAGCATGTCCTGGGTTCTCAAAGTGCATCCCTTGACGCCAGAGCGCTTGGCTTGAAAGGTTGCAACCGCTTTAAGCGGAACAGCCTGGGGGCAAGCATTGTGTGTCTATGAAGCATTGGAGCAGGGTCTTGTGCGTCATCGTGTCCGGCATGTGACAAAGAAGATTAACGGATGCCCATCTTGGAACAACGATCACTCAGGACAATGGCTGACTAGAAGAGATAGATGGTTAGTTTAAGCTTGGCTGACAGATTAACTCATGCAATCTGTTGTAGAGCGATGTAGAATATAGTTTACATTCCTGCATAATTAGTTACTTATTGGACAAAATGACGACGTCTTATGAGCGCCTTTCATACAGCATAGAAGCCCCGCCAAAACCCAAGTAAGTCATTTAGTACAGGTGTGTTTTCTCCAAGTGCCAAGTGAGTGTATGTCCAAGTGATGGTTCAGCGTGCATAAAGTGTCAAATGCGTATGCCATACATATTTATACATAATAATGTATTCGTATTAGGGGCAGGAAAAACCTACATGATCCTACCATGAACCCGATAGGTTACCAACCGCTATTGTTTGTAACGGCACCGTGTTATGGCAGCAGGCCGCCAACTTGGAGAAAAATTAATATGCCCAGTGCACAAAGTGAAAAATTGTGGCGTTGAAAAGCTTTTGTCATTTTTTTTAAGTCATGCTGTTATAAAGCAACAACAATATTTTTTTTAAAGGTATTTGATATGTGAAAAATTCGTTGCAGGAAACACATAGTTTTGTAAAATTACATTGTCATTATGATTGCTTTTTGGGAATTACATTGTCGTTTTGGGAAGAGACAGGTTTCTACTGACACACTAAGTTGCTGTAGGGTTCTTCAATGAGGTTCTGTTGTAGGAAAGTAATAACAAATATTTGACAAATGTATTTCAAAAGGTAAATTGTGTTGCAAAAAAATTCCCATATTGGGAACATGGTAATTTTACATTCATGGTATTGCACAGTTTAGAGAAAATTGTAGGAGCCGTTTTTTTTTTTACTGGCACATGGTAAATGTAGATAATTGAATAACAAATGTTGATGGTTGACAATTTATTATTTGGGGTTATCCTTCGTTGATCAAGTAGTGAGTCTGACATTGGTTATCACTGGGAATTACCTTATCAATGGTTTGGCAATTTTCAATGTGAAAAAATGGCAAAGAGTTCAAGTCGGATAGAGCTGTCTAACAAGGCTTATAAATGGTGCCGTGACGAACATTTTTTCGTTTGAATTATTTTCAGGGCTTTGTGAAGTAGTATACTTCTCATGAAATAAGTCTTTTGCAATATATTTGAATGACGATTTTCAATGGGCAGGTGATTGAAAGTAAAAGTTGATGGTTTATAATTTAATTTTCAAGGTTATCCGTTGTTGACCATATTGAGTACAGCATTGGTTATCACTGTGAATTACATTGTCAATGAATTGACAGTTTTAAATGATCAAAGGATAGTAAATAGTTACTCTTCAGCCTGATAGCAATGATGCTGTGCAGAAATGTATTTTTCTCGACTGTTTCTGTGCTTTGAGGAAGTAGTGTGCCTCTCTTGTGACAAGCTCTAGAAACATTCTTGAAAGGTGGAATTTCAATCAACAAGTGTTCAAGTAGACTTTATTGTCTGTTCTGTTTGTTCGGATAGTGGTTAGAAATTTATTCTCTGATGGAAAAATTTGTCAAAGGTTTTAAAAGGCCGCTAATTGTAGAAGCAACACATCATCTCACCAGTTCCAAACTTGAAACTGTGTTGTGATGAAGACCCCTTCAATGCCTCAGACAATTTATATGTTCTTGATATGAATGTGAAACTAGCTAAAAGGCACATCCGGAAAATAGTGATCCTACAAGAAGTCATCCAAAAAATGCTGGTAAGAGATGAAACCGTCAGCGAAACCGCACTCATCAACTTGGCAGCGGACCATGGTAAAGAATTAGAAGAGATTCGCTTACACATCATAAAGTGCAACCGCTTTTGGATGAGACACGAGTTGGTCACCTAGCAATGCCACTCCACCTGATACTCAAACAAGGAGGTCTGCGAGAGTGAAGTTACCAACTCAAGAGATAATGGATTTTTCAGGGGTCATACTCTCCTTCGCTTGATTTGTCAGTCGTCGTTCAACGCTATTAATCTGAGTCCAAACTTGGAACCCTCTAAGAAATTCCACTACCTAAGTAGCAAATTAAAGGGTGCTGCACAAAGTGTGTTCATGGGATTTACACCAACAAACGAAGCATACCCTCAATCAATAACAATGACCAAGAAACAGTTTGGAGATAAGTCGCGCATTCGCATTGCCCATCTCTATACCTTGGATGACATTCAAGCAAATTCGGGATCTATAGCGTCCTTGCAAGAGTGTAGGCAAAAATGTAAGCTCAACTGTGTCACTTGGAGACTGCGGGGACAGACTGCAACAAGTGTACAAATGGCAGCTTTATCTTAGTCAACCTGCTCAAAAGGAGTCTACCTCCCACCATTCCAGAAGCTTGCAACGGTCATAAAGAAAATTCTGAGGCCTGGAACATGAAAAAATTCCTTGTCGCACTACGAAAAGTCATAGTTTTAATGGAAGACTGTGACACACAAGGTAAATACCAAAATCCTCGGAAGCAGAGGCCAACTGCTGGCACTCAAAGATCAACACAGAATGGAAGTCACTCCAGGGGAAGTCAGGATGAAAACTCCGAACCCCAGACCACAGTTGGGTCATTTCAGGTAGGAACTTCTGGGTCTGGTCTTCGTTCAGCAGATCACTCTGTGTATAGATGCGCAAAATATCAAACCTCTGAACAAGGAAAGCTCGAGCGTTTGAGCCGAGCCTTTGCTAAAAATGTTTTAAGATGGGCCGCAGAGCAACAGTTTGCTCTGAAAGGGATCCGTTCTGTAAGATATGTGAGAAGACTGATCATCATGGAGCTTTATGTAACAAATGAGGTAAGTATCCAAGGTGAGATGATGATTAGTCTTCGAGTAATCAGAAAGGTATGATTGGTTGTTGTGGCTACTAGTCCTGCAGAAAATGGTCCTGCTAGTATGGCTACCGTAAATGCACTAGCAGCAGGATGTGGGAGGGCGGCTGCCCTACCCACAGCAATGGTAAGTTTGAAAATCAGAGATGGAACAAAGCTTGTGCTGGCTTTGCTTGATCAGGTAGCTCAGAAAACCTTCATCAAAAGGGAAATTCTGGGCAATGAAGACACATCATGTCGTCAAACCATCCTGACCATTGATGGTTTCAATAGTAAAGATACAGAAACAAAATATGACATCACCACTGTCACAATGGATGTGCCAATAAATGAGAACATCTCCATGGATGTGAGAGTAGTTGATACATTAGTTCAAAGACTTCACATGAACGGAGTAAATGAGCTTGCTCACAGGTTAACAGCCAAAGGACGCAAGCTCGCTCTAATAGGTTCATTAATACAGTCCACTACCTTGTAGACATGCTCGTGGGAGCCGACTATTATCATAGCTTCATCATTCTTAAGGAACAGGATGAAGGAGTTACAATAATTTCCTCAAAGCTCAGAGACATGTTGTCTGGACCTACAACAAACAGAGTTGACTTCTACACAGCTAAGCGTAATCACTGCACTCAATGTTGCAGTCAAAATGGAACATGAAAGAGATGTCAACCTGTTGTGGAAATTAGACATAATTGGAAAAAACACATAAGGAAGCACACCCAGATGATAAGGTAGCCCTAGAGCAGTTCAACAGTAGTATCACATTCTATGAAAGCAAGTATGTAGCTTGATTGCTATGGAAAGCAGTTTATCCTACGCTAAAATCAATTACCGTTTAGCACAATGGAGGTTGGTGAGCAATCTCAAGCGCTTGAGGTCAGAACCTGAGCCCTTGAAGCACTATGACGGTGAATGAACGAGCAGTTGTAAAGTGGTTCCACTGAGAAGGTAAGTAACATGAAACCGATGGAAGTGTGCCATTATCTACCAAACTAGGCAGTAAAGAAGGATTCTCCGACAACACCATTGCGTGCGGTATTTGATAGTTCAGCGATACCACACATTGATGCAGTGAGTCTAAATGATTGTTTGTTTCCTGGACAATCCATGGTCCCTGAGTTTCCTCAAATTTTGATGCGATTCAGATTGGGGTCACTAGCCGCCTGTTCTGACATAACAAAGGCATCCTTGATGGTAGGTTTGGATGAGCAGGACAAAGATTTCACAAGGTTTCACAAGAGATCCTGACAGTCCCATAGACACCTATTGCTTCAAGGTCATCCTCTTTGGAGCAACCTGCTTTCAGTTTATCCATAATGCCACCATTAACCACCACCTTTAAAAGAATGGTGAGCAAAGGGACATCACTGATAAGATCAAGAGGAATATCTAAGTTGATGACCTCTTGATCAATGCATCAACAAAAGCAGAGTTGAAGGAATTCTATGGTTCATCCAAGAAAATTTTGGGTGATACTGGGATCAACATCAGGGAATGGACAACATAAGACCCAGAGCTCAAAATGATGTCAGAAAGAGAAGGTAAGTCAGATGTCAGACCCACTGTTCATGTCCTGGGACTCAGAAGGGACACAGTCCAGGACACCCTAGCAGTAGCTCCCAAGGAGCTAGAATCAGGTAAGCCAACTAAGATAATTATGTTGCGTGGTTTAGCAGCACAGTTTGATCCTCTTGGGGTAATGGCTCCTGTCACCATCAGGGATAAATTCCTAATGATGGAAATTTGGCAGCCAAGGGTGAGTTGGGATGATGATCTTCCAGAAGCCATTGAAATAGAATGGGAGAAGATCAAGGAAGAGTTCTCAATGATGGATGACATACCCACCCAACGGCACGCATAAATGGGAAAGTCAATGACCCTGCACATATTTGTAAATGCTTCCACAGTGGCATTTGGAGCCGTTGTGTATCCGGTCAGCAAAGGTAAAGCCACACTGGGAATGACAAAGGGACGCATCGCACATGAAAAAAATGCTTTCCTTGCACAGGTTGGAATTGACTGCAGCACTACTTGGAGCATGACTGATCAGGTATGTATGTGAGGCCAATAAAAAGGAAGTCAACTTTGAGGCCATACACATGCGGACAGACAGTCAAGTTGCCTTGGGTTGGATCCATTCTGCAAACCCATTGGAGGCATAGACGTAGAACCGGAAGCTAGACATAAAAAGCTCTCCCAAATGCCAATTGGCACTATGTTCCCACAAATCAAAATCCTTCCGACTTGATAACTCGAGGAGTTAGCCCGAGTAAACTCAAATCAAGCCACTTGTGGTGGCACGGACCAGTGAACATAGTGAAACTCCAGGAGTGGGGAACCACCCCCCGAGTCATTCTATTTGCAGTTGCGAGCAAATATTGCACCTTCAAGAAGTTGATCAACACTCTGAGGTGGGAAAAAAAGGTCATAAAAGGCCTAAAGGGCAAGATAAATGGTAAGTCAAATGGTAAGTCAACTAGTAAGTCAATTGGTAATTTAAATGGGAAGTTAAATGGTGAGTCAAATGGTAATTTATATGGTAAGTCAAATGGTAAGTAAAAAGGTAAGTCAAATGGTAATTTAAATTGTAAGTTAAAAGGTAAAAAACAAGGTAAGTTGGTAAACCAAGGTAAAAGGCAACCAATGAGTCTGACTCTCAAGGAAATGGAATGAGCTGAGAACTGGGCAGTCAAAGCCCTTCAACAAAAAGTGTTTGCGAATGAGATAAACTTCAATCGCAATTCCAACTCCAAGGGCTCCACTTCTTTGATGAAGCAACTTAACCTAATGCTTAGAGGTGACAAATTATCTGTGGTAAGCAGACTCGCTGAAGCTGAGGTGGAGAAATTGGTTAAGTACCCCGTCCAACTACCTGCCAAGCATCGGGTCATCAACATGTTCATCGAAGAGAGTCACAAAACAAGGCGCCTCATGGGAATAAACCACGTCGTGGCCAGCTTACGTTAAAGGTGGTGGATAAAAGAGCCAGACAGATAATCAAGGGCGTAATTAGGCAGTGCATACAATGTTGACGGGAACATGAAACGCATTTCCGTGGACCACCAACCCCTCCTAAACATAGTTATAGAGTAAGCCAGTCACGTCCTTTTGCGGTTACTGGTGTAGATTATGCCGGTTCCCTTCATGTGAAGGAAGGGACTCAAATTGGCAAACCGTACATTGCCTTGTACACTTGTGCTTCCACGCGAGCAGTTTGCCTGGAAGTTGCCAAGGATTTATCCGCAGACACATTCCTGAGATCCTTCCGAAGGTTCTTCGCTCATCTTTCCTATACAACGGATCAAACTTTGTGAGTTCCGCTAAGATACTGCAATCTTAGGAGAAACATCACAGTGTACGGAGTACTCCGAATCATATTAATGCAAATGGCATTTCAACTTCAGTCGGGCCCCATGGTTCGGAGTTTTTTTTATAGGATGGTGAAGATGGTTAAACTATGCCTTCACAAAACGTTACACAAAGCTATGGTGACAGGAGATGAACTGCACGCTGTACTTTGGGAGATAGACGCGAATCTCAATGACCGTCCGCTAACATCTATCTCAGACTCGGTTGATGACACCATTTACGCCATCCAAGCTGATACTCGAATACCGTCTGGACAGCATACCTGTCGCAAAGCCTGACCCAGAGAAAGGACTTGATCCTTCAATGTTCACCACGGAGCTCCTATCACGACATTAGAAAAACGTCCAAAAACTTTTGCACCGTTTTCAAATCAAAGTTCAGAAAGGAGTACTTGACCAATCTTCGACATAATGCTGTAGATGCTAGAGAAATCAACGCACCCAAAATGGGTGATATAGTCCAGATCCACAACGAGGGTCCCATGCTGCGAAGGGAGCCTGGGCCGGGTCATCGAGCTTCACAAAGGTATAGATGGTCATGTAAGAGGCGTGAAACTAAAAAAACACGCGGTAGGGCAGTCAGTCGACTGGTAGTATTGTTTTACCCATTAGAAGTACAAGCGACAGAATTCTCGGAGGCTTTCCCGAAATGCGGTAACCAAACCAGGCACTCCTGTCCGATTCGAACGACGGGCATGGGAACAAGTGTTGCCGAGCCCCTTCTGACAAGGAAGACAGCTCAAAAACAGTAGGTGTACGTGAGCTAAACGCTGCCTGACCTAGTTGAGCAGCGGCTCTAGTAGCAAGAAAGCTAATCGTCACTTAGCCCCATTAGTGACCATACGCTTTCCTCTCGGTGCGGAATGTGTAGAGACATAACCTTCATGTCTCACAAGAGGAAGGAAAAGCTGTAATTGTGTATATTGTTTTTTGAGCGATTCAGGTCTTGCATGGCGGAGGCTGCTGCATAAAAAATTGGTTGTGAGGTTAACCGGGTCCCCTTGCCCCCTTCCCCCTCCCTCCTCTTTTTTCGAGCATGGAAATTTTCATTCCGTAGTCATTGTTCAACTATGGTAAATAAGTCAGCGTTGATTGTTTTTCTTTGACATTGTTTTAACATGTCCTGGGTTCTCGATGTGCATTATTTGACGCCAAGGTGCTTAGCTTGGAAGTGTTCAACCGCTTTGAGTGGAACGGCCTGGAGGCAGGCAGTGTGTGTGTCTATGAAGAGTTGGGGCAGGGTTTTGTGCGTCACCGTGCCCAGCGCGCTGTACGTAGGGCGATGCAGAATATTGTATAGATTCAAGCATCATAAGTTACTCATTGGACAAAATG
Source organism: Gammarus roeselii (assembly GCA_016164225.1). Lineage (NCBI taxonomy): Eukaryota > Metazoa > Arthropoda > Malacostraca > Amphipoda > Gammaridae > Gammarus > Gammarus roeselii. The sequence goes on from SDVV010031324.1 coordinate 11,417, forward strand.
TCGACGTCATAGGAGCGTCATTCTTTCATCATAGTAGCCCCGCCAAATCAAGTAAGATGAGTAAAGGTGTGTTTTCCCCAAGTGCTAAGTGAGTTTATATCCAAGATATGGTTCAACGTGTACAAAGTGTCATAAGCGTATGCCATTC
>SDVV010031325.1:0-11563 GCA_016164225.1 Gammarus roeselii
ATATACCTAAACAAGTTTCATTTTCCTACTAGTTAGAGTATATATTGATGTCTACAAGCAGTTTGTTGTCAGTATGACGTAGGACCCAGTGCAGGATGCAGGAACCGGAGGATTTTTTTGTCTATGTCTCATCGCTAGGCAGTAGCCAATTGTACCAAAACAACACATCATCAAACTTTACGAACAATATTTATCCAGGAATACAGCTACAGGGAGAGTGGAGCTTAGGACTTGTAGAAGTATTCTATAATGACTGGTTCAAGAAAAAATAGCACGATGAACAGTACAACATTTTATTCGATGTAAACTATTTGAATGATAAAAATGAACGAGTCAGGCATTACATTGGAAGAACACATCTCCGAGCTAGAAATCAATATCAGAAAAGTCTGTTAAGGAAACGAATCGTTAGAGATGAAGGAAATTTTTTCGAATATGATTGTGCCGTAAGTGAAAAACGTTCTTTATGAACGATAATGTACGCTACACAAACGATTACTCTGAAATAATTTCACTCAGTTTTATGAGCGACAAGCAAGTCAATATTCTTGATGTTATTCCAATTAATAAATCTTATTCATTTACGCGTGCACATGCCAAATTTAAAAAAATACAGTGTAGTCTGATTGAATCTTTTCCATCGATCTACGAGATGGTGTTGGCGGTATCATCCCGTTCAAGGATGGTGGTTCAAGCCTATGCGTATTGCAATTTAAAAGAAAATAGAGCCATATAAATATAACGTTGAATATAAATAAGGTCATTTGGTAACTAGCAATCATGAGGGTGGTATATGCATATCCGTCGTACAAACAATACGAAGTTTTATTCGCAAAACGTCACAAAATACGCGGTGGAAGTTTGCATGACACTGACAGATTCACAAGTCCGATATCGTAGCGGATAATTTTCAACAATAGCCAGTCTTGTTAGACGTAAATTGCCTTTTCTACAAAACTGTACTGCCAGCAGCTGCCGATATAGCTCGAAACATGACACACGATTACTCGGAGTAGAAAGATATGTGAAAATCAATCAAAGAACATGGGATTGCTACACTCCAGAATGTTGTAAAAACGCCACGATTGGAGGTAAGATCAAAGGAGAAGTAACGAAAAAACTTAAATCAACGAAGAACCATGGAAGAAAGATGGAGTCGTGTCGTTCATTATTTAATTACTAATAAATATCACTGTTCATGTACCATTAACGTTAGTTTCGGATGAGGTCCTATACCGACAACATGCTTGGTGGATCATCTCTCAACATGACAGGGAGGTAGATGAGCATGTTGTTACGCAAAGTCTCGCAGTTGGCTGCCTGCCACATTTCAATCATTTCAGCATAATCATAGTCCGATATTGCTTCGCCTCGAAGTTGATTGTAAAAGGCTTGTTGCGATGGGATGTCTGCTTGGTCCTGCACAGAATCCGATGTGATGACCTCTTGCAGAAATGACCTTTCCGAGTAGCGAGGTCTAGAACCTTGTCACTGTAGCCGAGACTTGTGAGATGGGATTTGAGGAGCGGCATGTCATGGTCACTGTAGTGAAGATTTTTGGCAAGGCTATCTAAACTTGAATTGAGGAACGAGTACGAGTCGATGAACTTGCCACCGTACTTGCTCGAGTCATCGTTCAAGGAGACAGAGCTGCTGAATATTTTGTCTGACTATTTGGCAACTCACGGATATTCGAATAACTAGTGACGTCCAATCCTCTTAATATAAATCTCATGTTATATGCTGATGTATTGTGTGCTATACAAGGCATGAACCTGAGTTTCTCCGTCATTCTGATGTTGCAATTAAAACGCAGAGCTCCAATATAGTTGTCAGATATAACTTCTTTATTGGGTCCGAAGACCCCCTCGATGTAATAATTATGCGGCGAACTCGTTTCTTACCTTTTTCTCCAAAAGTGTCCTCGCAGCACTCACATGTTTTGCTTTCGCAATCTTTTTTCAAATCTTGTTTTGTGAAGACAGCTTCGGGGTACAACGGTAGGGTAGACATGTAATCATTATAATCCAGCAACATATTCTTGACAAGATGTGTCTCCATCTCCTCATGAGAGACTGAAGTCGAATTGACTACTTTGTGCCTTACAATTGTACCGTCTTCATCCACGAGTATAACTGCACATGCACAGCTTGTGTATGTTAACTACATGTTTTCCCTCTTAGCTTGTCTCCAGCACGGATTCACAGTCATAATAACAAGCAACGAGCGGTTTCATTGTTGCATGCATGGCTGTGAATTGGTACATCTCGCTTTCTTCTGGCATACTGATGTCTTGTATTCCTGTAATGGATAAACACAATTTGACGTGTCCAGCTTTTATGCTCTCATTCTTGCTCTGCATACAAATGGACACAAAAAGTTGAATCTACAGCTTGTTTTTCTGAAGGTTTTCATTATTGTAGTGAAACACGGTATGAGTGCGACATGATTGGCATCTAAGATTTGCACAAGATGGATCGTGCGTGCCTCACTGGCTTCTAAACTGCCTCTGTATACACTGACAAGACTAAAACCTTCCTTTCCTTTTGTGAGCTGATAGAGTCTAATGTTAACTTCACAGTCCCTTTCTATACGAGGTAAATCTTCTAAAGCCACAGGTTTGTTCAAGGCAAGTTTTGGAAAATTACCGTAAGTGTTCTGTACGAGAGATACGTATCACATGATTGTCGTCTATTGTTTGAAAGATTTGTATGTTGTTTCAAGAGGAATTGTGCGATGCTTTGATATTGACTATATGGTGCCGGCCTGGACATTTTTTGGGCCTAGGAACATTGTCGCCAAGACGTTTTGTTCCACATCCGTCTTGTAGAAATTAAACTATACACAGGTTACTGTATTAATGCTCCTGTGGTCGAAATTTACCCTATCATTTTATATCTACCCTACCGTTTTGATACAACTTCTTTATGTTTATTTTAAATCATGAGCTTTACCACCTTCTGAGACTGGAATTCTGTATCTTGCATAACTTGTTACAAAATTACAAACTGGTTCATAATAGGAACGACAGAATCCTGTCGAAATCAAGACGGTACCTATTATTCGTTTAATTGCATTATTCTAAGACAATATTACTTTAATCATGAATTACCTACACGTTTATTTTCTTATCTACACATGTACCTTCTTTAGATGTTCCGTATAAGCCATTTTGTCAATGACTTTTCGTCGAGTCTTCGTCACTGGAAGTATCTAACAATCCTACCTAAAGTTATGTTAGTATATCTACCTAGAGATCTATGTAGCTACAAGTAAACTAGTCTTTTAAGTCTTAGCTGCGGTATTTATGGATACCGATGTGCAGTATTCTGGTTGGTCTTGGAAACGAGGTTATTCATCACTTGGGCTATGGCACTAAGCGAGTCTACACCGGAAAACTAATACGTGACAACTAAGTGCGCCTTTGGCCGGGTAGACTTGCGTTGCTTCAGGGTACTACACACACAAGCGAAGGGAAACAGCGCCTCAAAATACCAAGCTGGGTTTACTCTACCACTTTTTTCACAATCATTGACTATTGCACTAATTTTTATCTCATACATAAAGATTTACCTTCAACGTTACTTATTGACATTACTTCACATTCTTATTTAGATGTACATTACTTTTCTTATTACATGCATATGCGGCGATTCAAAGCAAGCAGTAACGGCCAGGCAGCGTAGACAAACCTGGAGGGGATGGGAGGGTGATTCTAACCCACCTACCCCCCAAAAGACCTGTCCAGCCGCCGCGTCAATTGCCATCACAAACCAGCACAACATGTGCATGCCACGGAATGCCCTCTGACGGTGGAAACATTTGGAATGTCCTTCACAGCTCCAGCCATTACATTCTCACTCCTGTTTTTCTAGTTTATTTTGTAAATCAACCCCGAGATCCTCAATCAACTCACCCAGAAGCACGGTTTTTGTTAGCTGTATCGCTTTTGTGTTTATCACCCAGTCCTTGTCAAGTACAGATGCATCCTCAACTTGTCTGCCCATTTTAACATTCACGGTGCTCTGGAGTCTTTGGAATGTGCCTATTTTAGATTCAGTGTGTTCCACTAAGTCCTTGAATCCCAATGTAATCATGGAAGATATGTTGACATGTTCAGTGTATGGTATAAATGTTGAAGTGACAAAGGTATTTTCCAAAATTCCTTTAGAGGTAGGCTGATAAAATATAGGCTCACGCAAAGGAGTAGCGCTGTTCAAATCATCAGTAGCGACGAATGGGTCCAAAGACGTAGCCGATCGTTCAGTAGGCTGAGTAGCGAACTGTTCCGAAGACGGACCTGAATCATCAGTTGTCCGAACTCCGGGTTGTTCCGAAGATGGAGCAGTAGGCTGAACACCGCGTTGTTCCGAAGACGGATTAGCAGCAGCAGCATCGGGTGTGGGCTTGCGCTAGGTGCTTGCGGACATTGCGAGGATTGCGCTAGGGCTTGCGGACATTGCGAAGCTTGCGCTAGGGCATGCGAGGGGCGACCAGACCTCAGTTCGTTATGGTCCGTTGCCACGATCACTCCCTGCATCCTCCAACAATGGCGTATCCGCCATATGAGCTCTCAAATCCCCGAGGAAATTATCTGGATTGGCGATTACAATGTCAGCTCCATCAAACTAAATCAGCGAAAAGAAAAAGTTCATCTAAAATACTCGGTAAGCCAGACTTGAAAATTGACGATATTGAAGAAATAATCAAAAAGGAAAACATACCTTCTTCTAAACCAATCATACTACAAGTCGGGACGAAAGACGTGGTGGCGCAGACTGAAGAAACATGAGTAAGGTATAAAACCATGCTAACAAACGTCAAAAGATCGCACTCGAACATCCATGTCACTGGCATCCTGCCCCATCCAAATCAAGGTAGATACAAATTGAGCAAGATGATATTTCTAAACAATCGCATAGCATCGTTTTGCAAAGCAAAACAAATCTCATTCTCAGACCATTAGGAAACGATGATCAACCTCAAAAACTATGAATTCTATAGAATCACCAACAAGGCACGCATGAACACGTCTGGGCTCGATACCCTCGAAAGCATCGTTCAGAATATCAGTGCTGGCCTTGTTACCGAAATTAAATCAAAAAACTTTCTCGACGCAAACACAAGACTCCGCCGCCAGAGCAATTAGCAATCACGGACCCTGCAGTAACGATAGAGAAACAAACAACAAAAACAGTTTCACCACTAACAAATAAGTCCATCGAAGTAACACAGAAGCCCCCGACCACAGCCGAAGAGTTTCTGGCAGGATTTCGAGTCAAAATAATCTCAAATGTTACTAAGTAAACGCTAGAAGTCTCCGAGATAAAATGGACGAATTGGGAATCCTCGCAATTAACGATGAGATCGACATAATAGCGATCAAAGAATCGTGGTTGAAATCAAGCACCAGTAATTATCTGGGCGAATTCACACACCCGGGTTTTTCCCTATTTCACAAAGATAGACTAGGCCGTGAGGGTGAAGGAGTATTATTTATCGTGAAAAATACTCTACAAATAATAGAAGTCCCTATTCCAAGCAGCAGACACGACATAGTTCTAATTCAAGTAGTCGGTAAACATACAAAGTGTCAAATCACGCTAGTTTATCGTCCTCCCAAGAGCAACGTCGCAGATGATATCGATCTTTACAACACCCTCGTCGATGTATTCAGAACACAAAACAGTATAGTACATGGAGACTTCAATATTACCGACGTCGATTGGGAAACAGAAGAATGTACGGCCACTGGCCAACGCCTGATGGATTTTTCTGACTATAAGTTTATGACCCAAATGGTAAAGACACCTACAAGAGGTAGCAATATTCATGATCTTATGTTCAGTGCAAGCGACTTTCATGTCACGAACGTTGAAGTGGGCGAACCCCTCGGAAATAGCGACTACAACTATATTCGTTCTATGATTAAGCTCAAGTTGATAACGTCAACTAACTGCAAAAAAGTCCCTAACTTTAGATTAGCAAACTTTGATTGCTTAGGAGAGGCAATGGCGTACGCAGATATAACCCTCGGACAAGATGTCAATCAATCGCTGAACAATTTTTTGAGTGCACTTCAAAATATTGAAAATGACCATGTCCTTCGCAAAATCAGACGAGCAGCAGTCAATCAGCCGCCTAAGTACTGGGAAGGAGAGTTGCAGCGTCTTCAATCGCAAAAGAAAGCAAAGCACTCGAATAAACAGAAACACCCCACGACGATGCTGCAAAAAATGAGTACAAAATCAGCAGACGGATCTTCAAGATGGTCCAAAAACGTAAGAAAAAAGATGACGAAAATGAAAGTGCGACCAACGCCAAAACTAATCCAAAATAATTTTTCAGTTATACATCGAGAAAAAAAAAACTCAAGATCTGTAATTGGCCCTCTTGAAAATGATATCGGGGAGCTGGAAACTGACGACACTAAAATGAGCGTCCTCCTTAACCAATTTTTCTGTTCTGTATTCACGTTAGAGAATGCGGATATTCCTAACCGTGAGGATATCATAGCGCAAAGACAAATCGAAGCCATCAGCACAGTGAACTTTACCCCTGGCGAAGTTTCTAAATATATAGAAAAATTGAAAGTTACCAAATCTCCAGGTCCAGACCAAGTTCATCCCAGAATACTGAAAGAGACTAAGAACGAAATTGCCGAACATCTAGCTAAAATTTTCACCCAGTCTCTCATAAATAGCACCTGCCCCTCTCAATGGAAAGAGGCTAACGTCACCACAATTTTCAATTAAGGGGACAAAAAGTGTCCCGAAAATTACCGTCCTAAAGGTCTCACTTCAGTCATAGGCAAATTGATGGAAAGTTTGATTACGGATAAAATTACCGAATTCTTAGAATTAAATCAGTTGATAGTTAACTCTCAGAATGGCAATCGTTCATGTCATACTAACCTGCTGTTTTTTTTCAAGAATATAATTGAATTTCACGACGCGAAATCTCCGATCGACATTATTTACCTTGACTTTCAAAAGGCTTTCGACAAAGTTCCTCGTAAACGCTTGGTCAGTAAATTGCACAGCATCGGCATTCGAGGTGAACTCAATAGCTGGATAAAATGCTGGCTCACGGACAGACGGCAGAGAGTCGTACTTATTGGAGCTTCCTTCAATTGGGGTAACGTTACAAGCGGCGTGTCCCAAGGATCTGTGTTAGGTTCAGTTCTCTTCATAATATTAATAAACGATCTCGACAGCAACGTACTCTCGAACATTAGTAAGTTTGCAGACGATACCAAGCTAGGAGGAAAAGTGCAAACCAAAATCGAGTGCGAGCAGATCCAATCAGACTTGAACAATATTGTTGAATGGTCAGAAAAGTGGCAAATGAAATTCAATATCGACAAGTGTAAATTTATGCACATTGGTCACCAAAACCCTAAACCCGAGTATTCAATGTCCGGAAACAAACTGATACCCGTCACCAAAGAGAGAGGTCTAGGTGTCATAATTAGTAACGACTTGAGAAGCACCAAGCAATGTAACGTTGCAGTCAAAAAAGGCAAGAAAATGTTGGGCATGATAACCCGCACAATCTCGTACAAGAGCGGAAATAGTATTCGCAAGTTATACACTGCCTTTGTTAGACCGCACCTTGAGTATTCCGTCCAATTCTGGTCCCCATACCTCAGAAAATACATTATTAAATTAGAAAAGGTCCAACGTAGAGCTATCAAACTAATATCTTCGCTGCGCAATAAATCGTACAAAGAGAGATTGCGCGAACTGAACATTCATTTGCTAGAGAAACGTAGAGTCAGAGGTGACATGATCGAAGTGTGGAAGATTATGAAGGGTAAGGAAATCGTCGAGCGAGCAAGCCTTTTCACTTTAGATGCGAACGGAGTGACCAGAAATAATGGATACAAAATTGTTGGCAAGCGTTTTACACTCAATATCACGCGTAATTTCTTCACGTATAGGGTTGTCGAAGATTGGAACAGACTTCCCGCGGAAGTTGTGAACAGTGATACAATCGAAACGTTCAAGTCACGGCTAGATAAATTCTACCAAAATTGCCGCTAAATAGCTCCCATCTATAGCACTTTCACCAGTATATTCGTGAAAAATGGTGTTCGGCATTGACACCCATATGGTTAAATTAGTCCAAGGCACCGGCACTGGCACGGTAAATAAGGTGCCCGGCATTGGTACCTGCTCGTTGTAATTCGGTGATCGAAGAATGAAACTGTACAATCTCAGATCAACAGTGTGGGTGTTGATCTGGTCAGTGGCTCATCTTCAGGTGCTTATTTGAGTTGTTTCGAGATCATTGTTAAATGCTATTTCCTTCGACCAACTTTCTCTTTCTTGATCAATTAAAACAGAAAATACACCAACACAAGATGTTATCTGAGACGTTCTACTTCAGAACTTATCTTCTTACTATCAAAAGGCAACCCAGTTTGGGCCAAAAGTCCTGTTGTTGTCTTCATAAACTTGTAAACACTTATATCGAGATGGTTTATCCTACAAGCGAAATACAATACAAAATAGATTAACAAATAAGGCTGATTTTTCTAAAACAGTAAAAAATAGACTAACGAAGTTACAGAAAGATATCTCCACAAAAAAATAAAAAATAGACATGTTAGAACTGGCAGTACTTACATCGAGAGTAGAACAACACTGTCCGTCATAAACAAGATCAAGAGTATAAATAATGTCTGCCATTTTATTCACCAGTGTACAAAAACTTGGGCAAGTTGTCATACACTGCCAGGTGTACGACAACGTAAACCAAATCAATACGAAATCGAAACGAAAACGAAACCGACGTACGTGTTGTAATTTGTTTACCTGCCTGCAGCGGTGGGGTATTATAAAAATGTCATCGCTGAGGAGGCGGACACACACATCGTCAGCTTCTCGTCGAGTAAACATCCTTCTCCTCAAGATTGATCAACAAGACCGAAAAATGGAGTTGATAAAAGAAGTCATTCTTGTGCAGTCACCTATAACCAGACTCTCCAGAGGTTTGCATTCAATGAAGCTGGCAATTTTGTGTCAACGACACTACAAACCTTTAAAGTTAGCATGAACATTTTGAAGATGAAGGAACAAGTGACTGTTTTAATAAGACAAGATTTGTCGAGTGTGGAACTGGAGTGCAACTCAGAAGAAATATAGCTTGTGTTCTTAAACACTAAATCAAAAAAGCACAAGTCTATAATTGTACCAAGTCCTGACTTTATAGTTAGCTTTCCTCAGTCAAGAGGCTACTATGCTGGAGCGTAGTACTTCTCAGACACTTGAACGAATCTCGGAGGACAAGCCCCTAACGATAATTATACCAGACAGATCATTCTATAACGCTTTCTCAACCTATGGTGAAGATGTTCCTGAAGGAAGATGTTAACAGTATCAATAATAATGTAATAATTTATTAAATAAAAATCATAAAAAAATGTTTCTGTATACACTAACCTTTGTAATGCATCATGTCCGAATTTGTAAAAGTCAGTTTCTGTAGTCTGTTGCGGGTAGTGCCACGCTTGTCTCTGCCACGGTTGTCAAGGTTGCCATGCCTGAAGCTGCTGCCGTTGCTGGTAGTGAGGTACAGGCAGCGGATGACGCTGGTAGTTTGAGTTACCGTACCTAGTATTACCCTGATAGCTTGGACGAAGACTGGCCAGCGGATAGCCCTGATACGGATGATTTGCTGAAGGGTACTGCATCGGTCTGCACATGAACGAGAATACTTAGAAAAAATATAACACTGCTGGTGCTCTAACATGGAATAGTTTGATTACAGAGTCCAAAAATATATAGACATTTTTCGATAAACATACCTTATCATCCCTGAAGTTTCAGGTTGATCTGGCCTACCCCCGATCGAGTTGTTACCATGATCTGTTAAGAAAGAATTGAATTATTGTATAGATTTCTGGAAGCCACATTGGTTGATGTAAAAGATAGTGGCATGACCGAACTAACGTTAGAGATGTAAATCCATGTTACCTGGTGACGCCGAACAGGTCCTTGATTTCAGCATATTCTTGATGGAATACATTTACAAAGAGAAAGAGAAAATATATCAAATTCAAGGTTCATTGAAAAAATAGTTAGTCGTGTATCACCAGTTGGGGAGAATGGAGACGATTGGGTATGCGGACGTGGATGTTCTCAACAAACCCGCACGATTGTTTGTGAGCGGGTTTTCGTCTGGTGGGAAGAGTGTCCTTGTGGGAAAAATAATCACTAAATACATTGATAGCTTCGATGAGGGGTCGTTTTGGCGTAAGAGCACTCTCCTGTAAGGAAACACGAAAAAATTAAAATACGAACAGGACATGTCGCATTCGATCCATTATGCAAAATAACTAAATGTGAACTTCTTGTAGTGTATGACGATTTCACGTTGGAATCAGTCTCTACATATTATTGCAAATGTTTTTTATCCGGGCCGCTACGCAAACATCAGTGCGATATTTAAACCAATCACCTTTTCACTCAAATCCATTCCACCGCACAATATCTTTGAATATGCGTGATGTAAATCAATTACGTTACTTAGGCAAAACATTCCTCGCAAAAGACAAGATTGAACCGTATATCTCCGTATCCAAGATGTACGTGGAACAAAAACCATATGGGCACATCTTGGTTGATTTCACACACCCCAGTGATTCGAAACTTTTGATTAGAGCACAAATTGCATGCAATGAATTTGAACAAGTGTTGCCTCTATAAAATATAATGTATGACAGATTTGAGATTAGTATTGAATTAGAATGGAGCGTGTCTACTACAATCCAGAGGCTGTTGGATCATAATCTGGCTCGAAGGTCCTACATCAAAGTTTTACGAATATTTGTCCGTCTACAACAAGACGCGAGGTCGAAAATTTTCTACAAGGTTCAGAGACTTTTACACGATTTAAACAAGCTTCCTTGAAATTTAGAAACGTATGTTCACAGCTGCGCGTCCTGGATCGATTCTATGTTCGGATGTTGCCTATATGAAAGATTAGGCAGATTAAAATGGCAGTGTTAGATATTAATTGAGCGTCATTGATATATACAGCAAATATCTGTGAGTACAACTATTGAGAGCTTTTACATTTAAAAATATGATTGTAGTATTTGATAATATATTCAACGAACTAGTATGGCCAACAACTCAGATTTGTTCTGATCAGGGCAGAGAGTTTACAAATATTTTTTTTAAAGGTTATTCGTCAGGCAAGAACATATCCATTTATTACACCTACAACAAGACCATTGAAGCATCACCTTCTGAACGAGTAATACGGACTATAAAACTTAAGTTGGGTAAATATAAGCATGCTAAAAAGACGGAGCGCTATATAGATGACTTGCAAACAATTGTTAACACGTACAATACGACAATACATCCATCATTAATGGGCCGGGCCTCTTTGACGCATCCTACTCTAACCTAAACTAATCCAACCATGAATTAGATATTTTTCCAGTTTTCATACTTATTTTAGGTATTTCTTCATTGATTTAAGCTTTATTCCTATCAAACCTATCCACTTGACTCTATAGTTTTACCAATCTTTATCAGTTTGTATACCT
>SDVV010031326.1:0-11563 GCA_016164225.1 Gammarus roeselii
ATATATACATATACAAAACCTTAGGTAACCGAGTGCAATTGCAATTGCATGGTATTGATGCATTTTTAATGCACGGCAGGAGGCGTTGTATTGCAATTCATTGCAATCCATGTTGCATAACTGCAATTCATTGCTAGGCATTCGAGTCAAATTCAAATATTGCCAACAATCATTTATAAGTTAGATTTTATTGATATAAGATTTATAACACATATTTCTTAGGGAATTACACGGGTTTACCATTTAAACGAGAACATATCTATGAATTCAACGGTGGACGCCGGTAACTGAACGAGACATAAACCTCTAGTGGAAAATGATAGAGTGGGTATAGTGAATGCTCGAATAAGTCAAAAATTATGAATTGGAACAAAATTTCATAACAAAGCCTGAATTAATATTTTTTCCTAACTGTATAAACTGCAAACAGGTAACAAACAATTATAGAAGTAGGACATGTGGGAATAAGCATTTGGTAAAGACGTGCGAGTGAATAACATAATTAAGATCTACATTTAACTAATGGAGTATATTAACACTAACACTAACACAAATCAGGTAGACTAGTTCTCCAAGACGATTTGGAACCAGACACAAATCCAATGTCGAGAGGTATAACATACCAATATTTTGGACCACTTCATCCAATTAAGCGTATTTCATACCCAACATTACATGAAGTTAGGCGAAATATATGCATAATACAGATATATTCCTATGATAACCAATCAAAAACATACAACAAAAACTGAAAAATTAGCTGAATAATATTCTCTACTCTACCCTAACCGACAATGATTAACTATGATATACGTTGTATCCTACCACACCCAGACGATAAATCCTACTCCAATATCCCACGTGATCTTGTTCATGGTTAAGATCGTATACTAACATAACAGCATAACATTCAAACAGAAAAAAAATCTGACATTTAAAACAAAACTGATTTGATACGTAATAAAGTAATAACTCCAATACGGGTAACCATATCTAATTCCAATGAAACCTTATATACAGAACAAAATCCTCATATTACAAGACTAAATAACATGTATTGTGATGCAGAAACGGACTCTACATGGGTAAAAATGATTGCGGGTAACAAATAGACGGACTAACAAGGCTCACCAACTATAAACGGCCAGCTAACAGGCACAGCTAACCGCCATATCGACAGTAACGGCTAGTTAACGGTCCTACCGACATGAAACGGGACCGGCTAACGAAAGAGTCAATACATCAACACTATAATCAAAATCGTAAGCTCACCTAAAGCGTATACATACATACCCCCCAATCAATTAATAAGGTGTATAAGCCAGCAAAAAAGTGCGACTGATATATAACAGTGACCAAGAATAAATTAAGAGGAGTACTTCTACAGTAATACTATATAAAATATCCAATTTTGTAGAATTTTGTTGATAAATCGTACATCTCTAGTAAATTTGCTACCAAACAGACCCTCTCCACGCTAACTACTCAATCAATAGTCACATATTGATCAAGGAAACCTGACGGCCATGCCTAACTTACCAAACATTTTCTGAATATTGGCAAAACATCGCAATACTACAAACATAATTGCAAGATTTTAACAGATGTCTGCCAAACCGGGTAGTTTTATTCTTATGTATCAGTAACACTTGTATTCTGTAAATAGTCAAGATCCAAAATAAATACACAACGAAACAACAAAACACTACTAGACGCTATACGTACCAAGTCACCCCATCTCTATTAATCCTATCTATAAATCATCACTTATTGCTCTATGTAATTCCCGATACTCCTGGTGAAAGCGCTCTAATTAACTGAGTCAGATGCATTTTAACCATTAATTTGTCTGGTTTGGGCTATGTACTGATACCTAATCGGGAACATACAGCTCAAAACTTGGGATAATGAATGAAAAACAAGTGACCACGTATACCCAACAATGGCAGATGTGTCTCTATTGTTCATACCCCGTCTCAACCACTCAGTTACAAATTGTGACGAACTTCTTTAGGTTAGATATTCTTTATTTGCTGATATGATGGTCTTAGCTGGTCATTACCCGTAGTTTTAAATTTATTGTGTATAATTTTATTGAAAAGAATAACAACATATTGTTTCTGTATAAATGAACCTTTTCTTATTTGAGATGGCAAAATGGAGATATATCCTTGCCAAATGCTTAGTAGTGTAAAAAACACAAACAAAAATACCTGTCTCCAAGATGTCCTCAGCTGTTGCGAGAACATGAACGGGCTCATTTGTTGCATTGAACTAGCAGGTCCTTTAAGTAACCACCAAAGACATTACTCAAAAGCGTTGCACCATGATTAAACGTTTATCATAAAATTTATTATTCGATAAATTTATTATTCGATAAAGCTGTCCCCCAAATTTAAAGGTGTATCATAGAATGTTGCCACACGAACATACTCATTTGTTCTATAGAACTACACGTTGTAATAAACTACAAGGTCACTCAATCTAATTTGATGAGCCTACCTGGTCCAAATACCTATTTCTAGATTTATTGTGTATATGTATGTATAGGATTATTGTGCTGTAAAGAATACCTTTCTTTTTTGGGTATGAAAAAAAAATCGTTCATTCATTGTACGCCCATGTTCAGCCATGGAAGTAAGATGTTCACTACCGTTCACACCCGGTCCCATTTTCTCCGTTACATGTTATAATATACCCAATAAAGGTTACTAGATAAGATATAATAAAGTTGTAAACAATTACGTTTTTTTATTATGTGCATATTTAAGTACAAAGTTAGAATTTAAAAACAATTCCTCACCATGTGTGAACGAATAAAGATTTTTTCTGTCAACTATATACCCGCCGCCGTTTACACACGGTCCTTTTTTGCTCAATAACACGTTGTGATAAACTTGGTTTTGGATTTTCACAATTGATGTTCATTTCTTTCATCATCCGTTTTTCAAATTTGTGCACATTTATGTTTAGTTTTAGGGTAAAATAAACACCATACTGCTCATGCATGAATAAATATATTTATTTCATTTTCTCTCCTTCTTGTCGATCTTTCTGATGCCAACGACGGTTGGCAAGCCTTCCATAGGTATTTCCGGTACACTTGTGACACAATGCATCGATGAACGTTGATTATCAGCCGTTGATTATCAGCACTTCTTCGGAAATGGAACGGTCCATCTTCCAGGCCCCTACTAACATGTCCCATCTTCCAGGCCCCTACTAACATGTCCCATTTTCCAGGCCCCTACTAACATGTCCCATCTTCCAGGCATCTACTAACATGTCCCATCTTCCAGCCACCAACTGACATGTCCCATCTTCCAGGCCCCTACTGACATGTCCCATCTTCCAGGCCCCTACTAACATGTCCCATCTTCCAGGCCCCTACTAACATGTCCATCTTCCAGGCCACTACTAACATGTCCCATCTTCCAGGCCCCTACTAACATGTCTCATCTTACAGGCCCCTACTAACATGTCCCATCTTCCAGGCCCCTACTAACATGTCCCATCTACCAGGCCCCTACTAACATGTCCATCTTCCAGGCACCTACTAACATGTCCCATCTTCCAGGCCCCTACTAACATGTCCCATCTTCCAGCCACCAAATAACATGTCCCATCTTCCAGGCCCCTAAAAACATGTCCCATCTTCCAGGCCCCTACTAACATGTCCCATCTTCCAGCCACCAACTGACATGTCCCATCTTCCAGGCCCCTATTATCATGTCCCATCTTCCAGGCCCCTACTAACATGTCCCATCTTCCAGGCCCCTACTAACATGTCCCATCTTCCAGCCACCAAATAACATGTCCCATCTTCCAGGCCCCTACTAACATGTCCCATCTTCCAGGCCCCTACTAACATGTCCCATCTTCCAGGCCCCTACTAACATGTCCCATCTTCCAGCCACCAACTAACATGTCCCATCTTCCAGGCCCCTACTTACATGTCCCATCTTCCAGGCCCCTACTTACATGTCCCATCTTCCAGGCCAATACTAACATGACCCATCTTCCAGGCCCCTACTAACATGTCCCATCTTCCAGGCCCCTACTAACATGTCCCATCTTCCAGGCCCCTACTAACATGTCCCATCTTCCAGGCCCCTACTAACATGTCCCATCTTCCAGCCACCAACTAACATGTCCCATCTTCCAGGCCCCTACTTACATGTCCCATCTTCCAGGCCCCTACTTACATGTCCCATCTTCCAGGCCAATACTAACATGACCCATCTTCCAGGCCCCTACTAACATGTCCCATCTTCCAGGCCCCTACTAACATGTCCCATCTTCCAGGCCCCTACTAACATGTCCCATCTTCCAGGCCCCTACAAACATGTCCCATCTTCCACGCCCCTACTAACGTGTCCATCTTCCAGGCCCCTACTAACATGTCCCATCTTCCAGGCCCCTACTAACATTTCCCATCTTCCAGGCCCCTACTAACATGTCCCATCTTCCAGGCCCCTACTAACATATCCCATCTTCCAGCCACCAACTAACATGGACCATTTTTTGGGCGCCTTGACCCTAGAAGCCTTACCGAAATGCTGCTAGTCCTTTGATCTAAAATCTCTCATGAACAGATATTCGCATTTATAGTAAGTCTCGATATCATTAGGTCACCTCCTATTTATGTCACCTATTACTTTTTAATGTTATATGACATTTCAGGGGGAAAAAACAAAACAGTACTATTATCATTTATCGGTATTCATTTTTTGAAGAACAATATCATTCAATTTTCTAGGACATCGCTGTGACAATCAATGATTTATGAATGTTATGAACTACATTGTGTAGTGTTTATTTAAAGCATCATTCTCCACGGGCACGCCTTTTTTCCAAGCAGTGGAATGCATTGTTTTGCAAAACCTAGTTCTTCCTCCCCAATATACTCGCGATCCAGTCTACATTTCCCTAGACGACCACGAGAAAAAATGGCTTGAAAGAATTGAGCAACATTTTCATTACTCAGGTACAAATTCTGTTCCCCTTATGTCGTTCAGACGAGAAGAATGTCAGTCACGCAACGCGTTGGGGAGGAAGAAAAGTGGAACAAAGGCTATGAAGGGATTTCTTAACAAGAAAACAAAGGGTTTGTTTCTAAAACACAAGCAAACTCTTGCCGTGCTATTTTTAAGCGGTGCACTGATACCGTTACTGTGCAACTGATGGTCTTCACTATTTCTATGATTGAAACTGGATCTGTTTTGAAGCAATCTGTAAGTTTGTATCCTTCCCAGTCAGATGTTATCGTCCAATATCAGTGAGTTTCCGACGATAACAGACGGATCGACGATCATCGATCATGAAGCAAAGCTACGAAAAACGTTTTTTTCATTTTTCGACAATATTCGGCATTATTTGGGGCACATATATTTACATTTCGCCCGGATGACGTATTTATTAACCTTGTACAATTATCATTATTTTTGAGATGAAAAATCTACTTCCTAACATTGTACAGTTATCATTCCTATATTTGGGCTTATGACTGTAGCAGATCGAATCGTAAATCTTATATCAAAGCAGATGTTGTGGGAAACTTATTCCTTCGGGCCAAATTTTATAGTTGTAGATCCAATATTGTCTTCCCTAATACTAATACATTCATATTTTCCAGAGCGTAAGTATTTCCTTAGAAGTGAAAACCTAATAATAGATTTGCGGGAAATGGAGTGCGACTTCTGGCCTACGCTGGTAAGTTGATGAGGCTTGTGGGATTGCAGCTAGAGCAGTTGGATTAACAATAAAGCTGCTCACAACATCTTTACAAGATATTTAATCACAGTGTCCATTATCGTCTCTGTAAATGAAGAGTGATATTTGTGTCTCTGAGGAGGAGATGACCAGTGGGAAAATGTTCTACTGATCTGTATTACCTGCGTGAGTTCTCTGAGGAGGAGATGACCAGTGGGAACATGTTCTACTGATCTGTATTACCAGCGTGAGTTCTCTGAGGAGGAGATGACCCGTGGGAACATGCTCTACTGATCTGTATTACCAGCGTGAGTTCTCTGAGGAGGAGATGACCAGTGGGAACATGCTCTACTGATCTGTATTACCAGCGTGAGTTTTCTGAGGAGGAGATGACCCGTGGGAACATGCTCTACTGATCTGTATTACCAGCGGGAGTGTAAATATTTTATGAAGAAGTGATTTGCTTAGAGTGTTTTTAATGTCTTCCTCACTTGAAATTGATTACTATTTTATGTAACAGTCAGAAAGATAAACGTTTTAAATGAAAGCTACTTAACATGCAACACACAGCGTAAGTGTTTTAATTGACACCACAGTCAACATTGGACTGATTTATTACTGTTGCCGCCTAACCAAGATTACCGACGACATTCAACAATTGCTAGAATACAAAGGAATTAAATATTTGATCGCTGTGTCGTATAAGGAAATTTGTAACAGAGGTTAATGGTAAATAATGTCGGAGATTGAATAATTTTTTCCGCTGCTTTGACAAAATTAGCTTGAACTAATTATGTTAAATCATCTTGCCCTGGAGTATGTGGTCGATCACGGAAGGGATTCATGTTGTCCGGTCTTGATTGACGAAGATTGACAACGAGCAAACCCTTTCGTTCACGCGTCCAAATATGTTAAAGATACTAAGAGTATCTGATACGTTACATTTAATCTCAACTGTATCAGTTGAATGATGGACGAAAATTTACAAGTAGTACATTGATAACATTTTAAGATGACACTGTCGGTCAAAGCGGGCATTCGTGACGCAGTTTTGTCGTAAAATAATGGATAGTTGTCGGGTATTGTGTATTTTCAGTCGCAGGATCGATGTCGTTTATTGTCGGTGATCGATGACTATTTCCGACGATCAAAGATTCGATCGACGATGAAGTCAGAATGGCTTGTGCACGAAGCAGTGGCTCTCCGATTGCTGTTTTAAAACTTATAATTGTAATACCTTTTCTGTGGTCGGAAAACATTCATCGTGGGACAGCTTGCCGGCAATGTTCTCCAAAGTGCATGACCTAACCAACAATGCGTGCAATGCTACAGTGGATGATATTTACAACATAAATATCTTCCTGGGAAAGCTACACCTAATTAAAACAAGTCGAGAATAGGAATCACATTCAAGCCAATGGAGTTTCCCCGATCGCGTAACTTACCCTTCCTCACGTGCGCTGTCACTCCCATACCCTGGCATGCTTGAAGCGTCACCATCCATAGCGGATGAGTGCAGTGTTAAGACATTCAAGAAGCGGCTGAAGATGCAAAGAACACGCACAGCTCTGATCTCCACAGCCCGACTAAATTCTTCTAAGGTTTGGCTTGATTTCGAGAGCCCATCAAATCACTCAAGATAAATCATTGGCTTAAGAAAGGTCATACGATGCTTTGTGCGGCCCCTCAAAAGACTTCCAATCAGATTCAATGACGTCACGCTCCATACCGTCACTGGGAGCGTGACGTCACGATCCATACCGTCATTGAGAGCGTGACGTCACAATTCCTACCGTCACTGAGAGCATGACGTCACGATCCATACCGTCACTGAGAGCATGACGTCTCGATCCATACCGTCATTGAGAGCGTGACGTCACAATCCTCACCGTCATTGAGAGCGTGACGTCACGATCCATACCGTCACTGAGAGCGTGACGTCAGGATCTATGCCGTCACTGAGAGCATGACGTCACGATTTGTACCGTCATTGAGAGCGTGACGTCACAATCCTCATCGTCATTGAGAGCGTGACGTCACAATCCTCACCGTCATTGAGAGCGTGACGTCACGCTCCATACCGTCACTGAGAGCGTGACGTCACGATCCATACCGTCACTGAGAGCGTGACGTCACTATCTATACCGTCACTGAGAGCGTGACGTCACGATCCATACCGTGATTGCGAGCGTGACGTCACGATCCATACCGTCACTGAGAGCGTGACGTCCCAATCCTCGCCGTCATTAAGAGCGTGACGTCACAATCCTCACCGTCACTGAGAGCGTGACGTCACGATCCATACCGTTACTGAGAGCGTGACGTCACGATCCATACCGCGATTGCGAGCGTGACGTCACGATCCATACCGTCACTGAGAGCGTGACGTCACGATCCATACCGCCACTGAGAGCTGGAGGTCACGATCCATAGTCACTTAGAGCGTGACGTCACGATCCATACCGTCATGATCCATACCGTCACGATCCATACCGTCACTGAGAGCTTGACGTCACAATCCCTACCGTCACTGAGAGCGTGACGTCACTATCTATACCATCACTGAGAGCGTGACGTCACGATCCATACCGTCATTGAGAGCGTGACGTCAAGATCCATATCGTCATTGAGAGCGTGACGTCACGATCCATACCGTCATTGAGAGCGTGACGTCAAGATCCATACCGTAATTGAGAGCGTGACGTCACAATCCACACCGTCATTGAGAGCGTGATGTCACACATCGGCCGCTACGTTTGGTTGAGTTCACTTGCTTTCTTCATCCTCAATTCCCCCGTTCTGCTGTCATGATCAATTTCCTCGTTCACGTTCATAGCACAAATTAATACCACGTCAAAACCATCCTTCAAAATACACCAAGTTTATATTACACATCGCTACAACACCTCCATCACATCACCCACACCATCAACACAGATCGTTGCAACATCTTCATCACATCACCACTGACTACACCTCCAACACATCACCACTGACTACACCTACATCACATCACCACTGACTACACCTCCATCACATTACCTCTGACTATAATACACATGATTGGAAAATCACCAACTTCTTTTCCAAATAATGCACATTACTGTAACACCTACAACCCTCTTGCTACTCTATAAACATTCCTGCAATACCATCTATACTCCCTCTCCATAGAACGAGTCGCGAAACCCCCTTCAACACTCCGCAATGCACATCACCTCAGACACTCAATCCTACTAATTCGCATCGCTGCAACACATCCAACACCCCGCAAATAAAACACGTTACTGCACCCTCCCCCCATCACGTCCCCCCACCTGCAACACACATCACTGCAACACCTCCATCGCATCACCCACACCTACAACACAGATCGTTGCAACACCTCTATCACATCACTCCCCGTCTACAACTCACATCACTGTAACTCCTTCATCACATCCACCCTCTAGAAACTCATCACGCCTCTTTAAAACTGTAACGCCCCCCCCCCTCCCCCACCCACTTCATTTAAATACCTTCATTTCGTCATTCCCGATAAAAACCCACAACCTCGCCAAACCTCAATCACATAACTATCTGTCTTCATCACAAATCCCTGCAACAACTCCATCACATCACCTTCGCCTACAACACACATGTCTGCTACACCTCCATCACATTACCCACTCCTCCTCGGCTATACATACATCACTGCATCAACTCCATCCCATAATTTCTCGCCAACAACACACCTCACTGCAGCACCTCTCTCACATAACCTCCGTCTACAACACACATCCCTGCGACACCTCCATTTTGTCCCTCCACCCACAACACACATCACTACAACAAGTCTATGACATCATAGCCCTACCTACAACACCTAACAGTGCAAGACCTCCATCAGATCACCCACCGGATACATCACAAATCACAGAAACACCTCCATCACGTCGCGTCTCGTCTTCAACATACATCAATCATCACCAAAGAATCACCTTCTCCACAAAGATCTCTAGCGGAACAAATGAATAACCCCAAGCTCTCCAGACCAGAACACTCGTTTAAGATTTTATTGAATTGTACGTGGTTTCTCCATTGATGACGGGCTGCAATGGAACTCTGGAACATCGCAACAGACGCTGGCGTCGATTACTCAATAGTGGGATGCTTGGACTTTGACACGGACACTGATACCCGTAGCCTCTGAAGGGATGGATGTTTTCAACGCTGTTATCCGAAGCTTTTTAATCAAAAGGACAAAAATCTTGATGTTCGTTTCTCTCATTACCTTCAGATCAACATAACTTCTTTACGTTATTGAACAAGTAAGTCCTTCATTGCGATCGCATTTGCTATAGACAGCACAGGCTCTTTCTTCATGACATCAAACAAGTATATTATACCACTCAGAATTTGCTGGCCACAGCAAAGGCTGCTCTTCAAGACATCTTTTAGACATCTAAAGGAGATCGTAAACTTCTCTCAAGATTCGGGTTTAGAATTTGATTGAGAAGAACTAATAGAAATTGATTGCCTCGTGCATTCTGCACCATCTCAAATGACCAAAAATGACACCAAAGTAGCACGCGTGCTTGTGTAGTTTGGTTCAGCATACTTTCTTGCGGGAAGAGCCGCCAGTAGGTCATGATAGTGGAAAGACTGATAACTGACAGTTTACAGCGAAAGCGGCTGAGAGCAAGCTGAAATGTTGAATTACTGCTCAAATGCAATTAGTGTATCTGAGGGTCATTCATTCTCAAAGTATCTCTCAAGAGCGACCATTCTAGACTTGTCCCTGTGAAGAGCAAAATTTTCGAAAACCGAAATGATATACGGCCCCAAATTTTGAAAACTGAACCAATACAAAACCGGTCTTCAGCTACATGTTGCAGCTTGATATATAAGCTGCAATCAACATCTTACTCTTTCTGATAATGCGATTGAAGCAACCAATAAACGAAAAATAAATGTTATGACTTGGTGAGATGATACTTATTCCACTACTCTCGCTGCAGAAATTGACACATTCTGTTCATTTTTAAGCCATCTCGCTCTGCCTTGTTGCTTTCAGAGTAGTAAACCCCTAATCAAGCTGCTGCTCGTTGTAAGTACGCACTGCTGCACGATTGCACGTGTCCTGTGTGCGCCCAAAACACAATGTTTTTGCCAGGCAGAGGTCAAGAGATTCTCTTGCTCTGCAGTGGATATGAGAACACTTTATCGTCCCAAAATAGACTCAATAAGGCCACGGTTGCTGTTCCAACAAACTATGCGGCGATGCTGGCGGCAATATTACGTATACTGATGTTATGACTCAACTGAGACGCGTGTAGGCTGCTACAAAACATTGGCTGTAATGTAAGGCCTGCTGACCTAGGGTAGGGATTGTGTCGCTTGCCCCCTGTAATCAATCGTTAGCTTGGATCTTATTGGACTGGACATTTTCCAACAGTAGCATTGGCTTGGGAAGCAGCTTCCCACCAGTAAAGAACAATCATTTGTAAGGGTGGCATTCGTTGGCTGGCACGTAGGATATCATACCCAAAATTACCTTTATAAGTTGACTTTCAATATTATAATATTATTCGACCGTGTAGGGACAATAAACCGATGACTTGTTCACCCGCTATCTTGCTGACGATAACCATGGCTCGTAGGAATCATACATTTTGGAACCCATTAATGTGTACATAAATTTAATCAATGAGCAGGCAACGTACTGTAAATGTAATCTAGATTTCGATTCTTTAGCCTTGTAGTCTCGATTTCAATGTCATCAGGATACTCTGTGGGTTGATTGTGTGCTATAAATTTAATTTGACAGCCCTGTGGTCATGACACATGTTCCGGAAAGGGTCGGGTATAT
>SDVV010031327.1:0-11563 GCA_016164225.1 Gammarus roeselii
TGTTATATGTGTTATAGGTGTTTTAGGTGTTAGAGGTGTTTTAGTTGTTATAGTTGTTTTAGTTGTTTTACTTGTTTTAATTGTTTTATGTGTTGCAGTTAATCTAGGTGATTTAGTTGTTTGGTTGTTTTAGTTGTTTTAGTTGTTTTAGTTGTTAAGTTGTTTTAGGTGTTGTAGTAGTTTTAGTTAATTTAGATGTTGTAGTTGTTTCAGTTGTTATATGTGTTCTAGTTGTTTTAGTTGTTCCAGGTGTTTTAGGTGTTGTATGTGCTTTAGGTGTTATAGGTGTTATAGGTGTTTTAGGTGTCATAGTTGTTTATTTGTTGTAGGTGTTATAGGTGTTTTATGTGTTGTAGGTGTTGTAGGAGTTATAGGTGTTTCAGGTGTTTTAGGTGTTATAGGTGTTCTATGTGTTGTAGTGTTTTTATGTGTTTAAGTTGTTTCAGGTGTTTTAGGTGTTGTAGGTATTATAGGTGTTATAGGTTTTTCAGCTGTTATAGGTTTTTTAGTTGTTTTAGGTGCTTTAGTTGTTTCTAGGGGTTATAGGTGTTATGGGTGTTAGAGGTGTTCTGGGTGTTTAGATGTTTCAGGTGTTATACTTGGTTTAGGTGTTTTAGTTGTATTAGATGTTTTAGGTGATTTAGTTGTTTTAGTTGTTTTAGTTGTTTTAGTTGTTTTAGTTGTTTTAGTTGTTTAAGTTGTTTCAGTTGTATTAGTTGTTTTAGTTGTTGTAGTTGTTTTAGTGGTTTTAGTTGTTATAGTTGTTTTAGATGTTATAGTGGTTTTAGTTGTTTTAGTTGTTTCAGTTGTTTAATGGTTTTTGTTGTTATAGTTGTTCTAGTGGTTTTAGGTGTATTAGTTGTTTATTCGTTCTAGTTGTTCTAGTTGTTCTAGTTGTTTTAGTTGTTTTAGTTGTTGTAGTTGTTTTAGTTGTTGTAGTTGTTTTATGTGTTTTAGTTGGTAGGTGTTATATTTGTTAGGTGTTATAGTGTTTTTTTAGGTGTTTTAGTTGTTGAAGGTGTTCCAGTTATTTTAGGTGTTTTAGTTGTTATAGGTGTTCGGGTGTTATATGGGTTTTAGGTGTTCTAGGTGTTTTAGGTGTTGTGGGTGTTTTAGGTGTTTAGGAGTTTAGGTGTTTTAGGTGTTTTAGGTGTTTTATGTGTCGTAAGTGTTCAAGTCGTTATGGTTGTTTAAGGTGATTTAGGTTTTCTAGCTGTTTTAGGTGTTTTAGTTGTCATAGGTGTTATAGTTGTTTAAGGTTTATTAGTTGTTTTAGGTGTTCTAGTTGTTTTAGGTGTTTTAGTTGTTCTATGTGTTTTAGTTGTTGTAGGTGTATGTCAGTTGTTTTATGTGTTTTAGTTGTTTTAGGTGTTCTAGTTGTTGTAAGTGTTCTAGGTGTTTAGGTGTTTCAGCTGTTATAGGTGTTTTAGTTGTTTCTAGGTGTTTTAGTTGCTATAATTGTTCTAGTGGTTTCAGTTGTTTTAGTTGTTTTAGTTGTTTTAGTTGTTTTAGTTGTTTTAGTTGTAGAGTTGTTTTATATGTCGTAGTTGTTATAGGTGTTTTAGTTGTTTGAATTTTTTTAGTTGTTTTAGTTGTTCTATGTGTTTTAGTTGTTTTTTAGGGGTTTTAGGTGTTTTAGGTGTTATAGGTGTTTTAGGTGTTATAGGTGTTTTAGGTGTTCTAGGTGTTATAGTTGGTTTAGGTGTTTTAGTTGTTTTAGGTGTTAGAGGTGATCTAGTTGTTTTAGTTGTTGTAGTTGTCATAGTTGTTTTTGTTGTTTTAGTTGTTATAGTTGTTTAGTTGTTGTAGTTGTTTTAAGTTGTTTTAGGTGTTTTAGTTGTTTAAGTTGTTTTAGTTGTTATAGTTGTTCTAGTTGTTTTAGCTGTTTTAATTGTTATAGTTGTTTTAGGTATTTAGTTGTTGCATTTGTTATAGTTGTTTTAGTCGTTATAGTTGTTTTAGGTGTTGTAGTTGTTTAGTTGTTATAATTGTTTTAGTTGTTCTAGTTGTATTAGTTGTTTTAGTTGTTTTAGTTGTTTTAGTTGTTTTAGTTGATGTAGTTGTTTTTGTTATTGTAGTTGTTCAGGGTGTTTTAGTGGTTTTAGGTGTTATAGTTGTTTCAGGTGTTGTAGTTGTTCTAGGTGTTTTAGTTGTCGAAGGTGTTTTAGTTGTTTTAGGCGTTTTAATTGATTGAGGTGTTAGGGTGTTTTAGGTGTTTTGGGTGTTCTAGGTGTGGTAGGTGTTTAAGGTGTTTATATGTGTTTGGTGTTGTAGGTCTTTTAGGTGTTTAGGTGTTATAGGTGTTTAGGTTTTTTAGTTGTTATAGGTGTTTTAGTTGTTTTAGGTGTTTTAGTTGTTAAGGTGTTTGGTTGTTTTTTGTGATTTAGTTGTTTTTATGTGCTCTTGGTGTTTTAGGTGTTTCAGCTGTTACATGTGTTCTAGTTGGTATAGGTGTTTTAGTTGTTTTAATTGTTTTAGTTGTTTTAGTTGTTTTAGTTGTTTTAGTTTTAATAGTTGTTCTAGTTTTTTTAGTTGTTCTAGTTGTTGTTGTTGTTTTTGTTGTTGAAGTTGTTTTAGGTGTTTTAGTTGTTTAGGTGTTATAGTTGGTTTAGGTGTTATAGTTGTTTTTTAGGTGTTTTAGTTGTTTAAGGTGTTTCAGTTATTTTAGGTTTTTTAGTTGTTAAAGGTGTTTCAGCTTTTTTATGTGCTTTAGTTGTTTTAGGTGTTTTAGCTGTTGTTCAAGGTGTTTGGTTGTTTGTAGGTGTTTTAGATGTTTTAAGTGTTCTAGGTGTTGTAGGTGTTTCAGCTGTTGTATGTGTTTTAGTTGTTGTAAGTGTTTTAGTTGTTTTAATTGTTTTAGTTTTTATAGTTGTTTCAGTTGTTTTAGTTATTTTAGTTGTTTTAGTTGTTATGTTGTTATAGGTGTTTTGATTGTTTTATTTGTTTTAGTTGTTTTAGTTGTTGTAGTTGTTTTAGGTGTTGTAGTTGTTTTAGTTGTTATAGTTGTTTTATGTGTTTTGGTTGTTCTAGTTGTTTTAGTTGTTTTAGTTGCTTTAGTTGTTGTAGTTGTTTTAGTTGATGTAGTTGTTTTAGGTGTTTAGTTGTTTAGGTGTTATAGTTGTTATAGGCGTTATAGTTGTCTTTTAGGTGTTCTAGTTGTTAAGGTGTTACAGTTATTTTAGGTGTTTTAGTTGTTATAGGTGTTTGGGTGTTATATGGGTTTTAGGCGTTCTAGGTGTTTTAGGTGTTGTAGGTGTTATAGGTGTTTAGGTGTTTTAGGTGTTATAGGTGTTATAGTTGTTTTAAGGGTTTTAGTTGTTATATGTGATTTAGTTGTTTTAGGTGTTATAGTTGTTATAGGTGTTTTAGTTGTTGTAGGTGTTTTAGTTGTTTTATGTGTTTTAGTTGTTTTAGGTGTTCTAGTTGTTTTAGGTGTTTGGGTGTTAAGGTGTTTCAGCTGTTATAGGTGTTTTAGTTGTTTATAGATGTTTTAGTTGTTATAATTGTTTTAGTTGTTTCAGTTGTTCTAGTTGTTGTAGTTGTTTTAGTTGTTTTATTTGTTTTAGTTGTTTTATGTGTTGTAGTTGTTCTAGGTGTTTTAGTTGTTTGAATTGTTTCTTTTGTTTTAGTTGTTGTATGTGTTTTAGTTGTTTATAGGGGTTTAAGGTGTTCTAGGTGTTATAGGTGTTATAGGTGTTTTAGGTGTTTCAGTTGATTTAGGTGTTTTAGTTGTTATATGTGTTTGAGGTGATCTAGTTGTTTTAGTTGTTGTATTTGTTTTCGGTGTAATGGTTGTTTTAGGTGTTATAGGGGTTTTAGGTGTTTATAGTTGTTATAGGTGTTTTAGTTGTTCTAGTTGTTCTAGTTGTTTTAGGTGTTATAGTTGTTATATGTGTTTAGTTGTTATATGTGTTTTAGGTGTTTAGTTGTTCTGGGTGTTCAAGGTGTTATAGGTGTTATAGGTGTTTAATGTGTTTTATGTGTTCTATGTGTTTTAAATGTCGTAGGTGATATAGTTGATTTAGGTGTTTTAGGTGTTCTAGATGTTCTAGGTGTTTTAGTTGCTATGGGTATTATATTTGTTTTAGGTATTTAGTTGTTTTATGTGTTTTAGTTGTTATAGGTGTTATAGTTGTTTTAGGTGTTTCAGTTGTTTTAGGTGTTATAAGTGTTTTAGGTGTTCCAGCTGTTTTAGGTGTTCTAGTTGTTTTAGGTGTTTCAGTTGTTTTAGTTGTTTTAGTTGTTTTAGTTGTTCTAGGTGTTAGGTGTTATATGTGTTTTAGGTGTTATAGTTGTTCTAGGTGTGTTAGTTGTTTCAGGGGTTTTAGTTGTTTTATGTGTTATAGGTGTTATAGGTGTTCTAGGTGTTATACGTGTTTTAGTTGTTTGATTGTTTTAGTTGTTTCATTTGTTATAGGTTTTTTAGTTGTTTCTATGGGTTTTAGGTGTTCTAGGTGTTCTAGGTGTTATAGGTGTTGTAGGTGTTGTAGGTGTTTTAGGTGTTATAGGGGTTATAGGTGTTCATTGTATTTATAGGTGTTTTAGTGGTTTTAGTTGTTCTAGTTGCTCTAGGTGTTTTTGTTGTTATATGTGCTTTAGTTGTTATAAGTGTTTTAGGTGTTTTAGTTGTTCTAGGTTTTTAAGGTGTTATAGGTGTTACATGTGTTATAGGTGTTTTAGGTGTCATAGGTGTTATAGTTGTTTTAGTTGTTTTAGGTGTTTTAGGTGTTCTAGATGTTATAGGTGTTTAGTTGTTATGGGTGTTAAGTTGATTTAGGTGCTATAGTTGTTTAGGGTGTTTTAGTTGTTTTGGTGTTTCAGTTGTTTAAGGTGTTATAGGGGTTTTAGGTGTTTTAGTTGTTTGTGGTGTTTTAGTTATTTAGTTGTTTAGTTGTTTTAGTTGTTGTAGTTGTTTTAGTTGTTTTAGTTAGTATAGTTGTTATAGGTGTTTAGTTGTTTAGGTGTTTTAGTTGTTTTAGGTGTTTTATATGTGTTAGGTGTTTATGTTAATTTATGTGCTTTAGTTTTTTAAGGTGTTTCAGTGGTCGTAGGTGTTTCAGTTGTTTGAGGTGATTTAGTTGTTTATGTATTATAGGTGTTGAAGGTGGTTTGGGTGTTTAAGGTGTTTTTAGGTGTCGTTGGTGTTTCAGGTGTTAAGGTTGTTTTAGGTGTTGTAGTTGTTTCTAGGTGTTTTAGTTGTTATATGTGTTTTTTGTTATTATAGTTGTTATAGTTGTTATAGTTATAGTTATAGTTATAGTTGTTATAGTTGTTCAGGTGTTTTAGAGGCCGCCGTGGCCGAGGAGGCCGCCGTGGCCGAGTGGTTAGCGTATCCGACTGCAGTGTCAGCCTCTGGTGCTGCATGTCGCGAGTTCGAGCCTCGGCAGGGAAACGGCGGTCTTGTGGCGGGGAGATTTGGCGCCTCCCCCCTCTGTGTCATTTTAGCTTAGTCACCCCCCTAACTAGAGGGAAACGGCTGTATGTCTATACATATACATAGTTGTTTCAGGTGTTTTAGTGTTATTGTTGTTTTAGTTGTTATAGTTTTTTTAGATATTTTAGTTGTTTTAGTGATTATAGTTGCTCTAGTTGTTTTAGTTGTTTTAATTGTTTAGTTGTTTTGTGTGTTATAGTCGTTTAGATGTTTTAGTTGTTTGAGTTGTTTTAGTTTTTTAGTTGTTCTAGTTGTTTTAGTTGTTTTAGTTGTTCTAGTTGTGTCAGTTATTATAGTTGTTTTAGTTGTTTTAGGTGTTATAGTATTACTAGGTGTTGTAGTTGTTCTAGGTGTTTTATGTGTTTTAGTTGTTTCAGGTGTTTTAGTTGTTATAGGTGCTATAGTTGTTTAGGTGTTTTAGTTGTTTTATGTGTTCTAGTTTTTTTAGGTGTTTTAGTTGTTTCAAGTGTTATAGTTGTTTTAGGTGTTGTGGTTGTTTCGGGTGTTTTAGTTGTTCTAGGTGTTTTAGGTGTTTTAGGTGTTGTAGCTGTTAAAGGTGTTCCAGATGTTTTAGGATTTTAGGTGTTATAGTTGTTTTTTAGGTGTTCTAGTTGTTATAGTTGTTTTAGTTGTTTCAGGTGTTATAGTTGTTAAAAGTGTTTTAGTTGTTCTAGGTGTTCTAATTGTTTTATGTGTTTTAGTTGTTATAGGTCTTTTAATTGTTTTAGTTGTTTTAGTCGTTTTAGTTAATATAGTTGTTTAAGTTGTTATAGTTGTTTTAGTTGTTTTAGTTGTTTTAGTTGTTTTAGTTGATTTAATTGTTTTGGTTATTTATTTGTTTCAGTTGTTTTAGTTTTTATAGTTGTTTTAGGTGTTTTATTTGTTTTAGGTGTTATAGTTGTTTTAGGTGTTTCAGTTGTTCTAGTTGTTCCAGTTGTTATAGTTATTATAGGTGTTTTAGTTGTTTTAGGTGGTTTAGTTGTTATAGGTGTTATAGGTATTTTAGGTGTTATAGGTGTTATTGGTGTTCCAGGTGTTTTAGGTAATCTATGTGTTATAGGTGTTATAGGTGTTATAGGTGTTTAGGTGTTTAGTTGTTTTAGGTGTTCATGGTGTTATAGGTGTTTTAGGTGTTGTGGGTGTTGTAGGGGTTCTATGTGTTTTAAGTGATTTAGGTGTTTTAGTTGTTAAAGGTGTTATAGTTGTTATAGGTGTTTAGTTGTTTTTAGATGTTATAGGTGTTATAGGTGTTCTAGGTGTTTTAGGTGTTAAGGTGTTGTATGTATTCTAGGTGTTTTAGGTGTTAAAGGTATTTTAGGTATTGTAGGTATTTGGGTGTTTTAGTTGTTTTAGGTGTTTCAGTTGTTCTAGGTGTTATAGTTGTTATAGGTGTTTTAGTTGTTATAGGTGTTATAGTTGTTATAGGTGTTCTATGTGTTGTAGGTGTTTACACTGTTTAAGGTGTTTTAGTTGTTGTAGTTGTTTTATTTGTTTTAATTGTTTTAGTTGCTCTAGTTCTTATAGTTATTTTAGTTGTTTTAGTTGGTTTAGTTGATATAGGTGTTTTAGTTGTTAAAGGTTTTTTTAGTTGTTTGAGTTGTTTTAGTTGTTTTAGTTGTTATAGTTGTTGTAGGTGTTTTAATTGTTTCTAGGGGCTATAGGTGTTTTAGGTGTTTTAGTTGGTTTAGGTGTTTTAGTTGTATTAGGTGTTTTAGGTGATTTATGTGATTTAGTTGTTTTAGTTGTTTCAGTTGTTCTAGTTGTTTAGTTGTTTTAGTTGTTTCAGTTGTTTTAGTTGTTGTAGTTGCTTTAGTTGTTTAAGTTGTTTTAGTTGTTTTAGTTGTTATAGCTGTTTTAGTTGTTCTAGTTGTTTAAGTTGTTATAGTTGTTATAGTTGTTTATTTGTTTTAAGTGTTTAGTTCTTTTATTTGTTATAGTTGTTTTAGTTGTTGTAGGTTTTGTAGTTGTCTTAGTTGTTATAGTTGTTCCAGTTGATTTAGTTGATTTAGTTGTTCTAGTTGTTATAGTTGTTATAGTTGTTATAGGTGTTTCAGTTGTTTTAGTTGTTCTAGTTGTTATGGGTGTTACAGTCGTTCTAGTTGTTATAGTTGTTGTAGTTGTTGTAGTTGTTTTAGTTTTTTAGGTGTTTTAGTTGTTTCAGTTGTTTCAGTTGTTTTAGTTGTTCTAGTTTTTATAGGTGTTATTGTTGTTTTAGTTGTTTTAGTTGTTTTAGGTGTCATAGTAGTTCTAGGTGTTGTAGTTGTTTGAGTTGTTTTAGTTGTTTTATGGGTTTTAGTTGTTTTAGGTGTTATAGTTGTTATAGGTAGTTTAGTTGTTTTAGTTGTTTTAGTTGTTTTAGTTGTTTTAGTTGTTTTAGTTGTTTTAGTTGTTATAGGTGTTTCAGTTGTTCTAGTTGTTATAGTTATTTCAGGTGTTTTAGTTGTTCTAGGTGTTATAGTTGTTTTAGGTGTTTCAGTTGTTGTAGGTGTTTCAGTTGTTGTATGTGTTTTAGCTGTTATAGGTGTTATATGTGTCGAAGAGCTTTGGGTGATTAAGATGTTATAGGCGTTACAGGTGTTATAGGTGTTAAAGTTGTTTTAGGTGTTGTAGTTGTTCTAGGTGTTTTAGTTGTTATAGGTGTTATAGTTTTTCAAGTGTTTTAGTTGTTTTATTTGTTATTGTTGCTTATGGTGTTTTAGTTGTTCTATGTGTTTATGTTATCATAGTTGTTTTAGTTGTTCTAGGTGTTTTAGTTGATATAGTTAATTTAAGTTGTTTAGTTGGTTTAGATGTTTTAGTTTGTTTTAGTTTTTATAGTTGCTTTAGTTGTTTTAGTTGTTTCAGTTGTTTTAGTTGTTATAGTTGTTTTGGGTGTATTAGTCGTTTTAGTTGTTTTAGTGTTTTAGTTGTTTTAGTTGCTTTAGTTTTTTTAGGTGTTTTAGGTGATTTATGTGATTTAGTTGTTTTAGTTGTTTCAGTTATTCTAGTTGTTTAGTTGTTTTAGTTGTTTCAGTTGTTTTAGTTGTTGTAGTTGCTTTAGTTGTTTAGTTGTTTTAGTTGTTTTAGTTGTTGTAGTTGTTTTAGTTGTTTTAATTGTTTTAGTTGCTCTAGTTCTTATAGTTGTTTTAGTTGTTTTAGTTGGTTTAGTTGTTATAGGTGTTTAGTTGTTGAAGGTTTTTTAGTTGTTTGAGTTGTTTTAGTTGTTTTAGTTGTTATAGTTGTTGAAGGTGTTTTAATTGTTTCTAGGGGCTATAGGTGTTTTAGGTGTTCTAGTTTGTTTAGGTGTTTTAGTTGTATTAGGTGTTTTAGTTGATTTATGTGATTAAGTTGTTTTAGTTGTTTCAGTTGTTCTAGTTGTTTAGTTGTTTTAGTTGTTTCAGTTATTTTAGTTGTTGTAGTTGCTTTAGTTGTTTTAGTTGTTTTAGTTGTTTTAGTTGTTATAGTTGTTGTAGTTGTTCTAGTTGTTTAAGTTGTTTTAGTTGTTATAGTTGTTTATTTGTTTTAAGTGTTTAGTTCTTTTATTTGCTATAGTTGTTTTAGTTGTTGTAGGTTTTGTAGTTGTCTTAGTTGTTATAGTTGTTCCAGTTGATTTAGTTGTTTTAGTTGTTCTAGTTGTTATAGTTGTTATAGGTGTTTCAGTTGTTATAGTTGTTCTAGTTGTTATGGGTGTTACAGTCGTTTTAGTTGTTTTAGTTGTTGTAGTTGTTGTAGTTGTTTTAGTTTTTTAGGTGTTTTAGTTGTTCTAGTTGTTTCAGTTGTTTTAGTTGTTTTAGTTTATATAGGTGTCATTGTTGTTTTAGTTGTTTTAGTTGTTTTAGGTGTCATAGTAGTTCTAGGTGTTGTAGTTGTTTGAGTTGTTTTAGTTGTTTTATGGGTTTAGTTGTTTTAGGTGTTATAGTTGTTATAGGTGTTTTAGTTGTTTTAGTTGTTTTAGTTGTTTTAGTTGTTTTAGTTGTTTTAGTTGTTTAGTTGTTATAGTTGTTTTAGTTGTTTTAGTTGATTTAGCTGTTTTAGTTGTTTAGTTGTTTAGTTGTTTTAGTTGTTTTAGTTGTTTTAGTTGATTAAGTTGTTTTAGTTGTTATGGTTGTTTTAGTTGTTTAGTTGTTTAGTTGTTTTAGTTGTTTTAGTTGTTTTAGTTGTTTTAGTTGTTTTAGATGTTTTAGTTGTTATAGGTGTTTCAGTTGTTCTAGTTTTTATAGTTGTTTCAGGTGTTTTAGTTGTTCTAGGTGTTATAGTTGTTATAGGTGTTTCAGTTGTTGTAGGTATTTCAGTTGTTTTATGTGTTTTAGTTGTTATAGGTGTTATAGGTGTTGAAGAGCTTTGGGTGATTGAGATGTTATAGGCGTTACAGGTGTTATAGGTGTTAAAGTTGTTTTAGGTGTTGTAGTAGTTCTAGGTGTTTTAGTTGTTATAGGTGTTATATTTTTTTCAAGTGTTTTAGTTGTTTTATTTGTTATAGTTGCTTTTGGTGTTTTAGTTGTTCTATGTGTTTATGTTATTATAGTTGTTTTAGTTGTTCTAGGTGTTTTAGTTGATATAGTTGTTTTAAGTTGTTTTAGTTGGTTTAGATGTTTTAGTTGTTTTAGTTGTTATAGTTGCTTTAGTTGTTTTAGTTGTTTCAGCTGTTTTAGTTGTTATAGTTGTCTTGGATGTATTAGTCGTTTTTAGTTGTTTTAGTGTTTAAGTTGTTTTAGTTGCTTTAGTTTTTTTAGGTGTTTTAGGTGATTTATGTGATTTATTTTTTTTAGTTGTTTCAGTTATTCTAGTTGTTTAGTTGTTTTAGTTGTTTCAGTTGTTTTAGTTGTTGTAGTTGCTTTAGTTGTTTTAGTTGTTTTAGTTGTTTTAGTTGTTATAGTTGTTTTAGTTGTTCTAGTTGTTTAAGTTGTTTTAGTTGTTATAGTTGTTTATTTCTTTTAAGTGTTTAGTTCTTTTATTTGTTATAGTTGTTTTAGTTGTTGCAGGTTTTGTAGTTGTCTTAGTTGTTATAGTTGTTCCAGTCGATTTAGTTGTTTTAGTTATTCTAGTTGTTATAGTTGTTTTAAGTGTTTCAGTTGTTCTAGTTGTTCTAGTTGTTATGGGTGTTAGAGTCGTTTTAGTTGTTCTAGGTGTTTTAGGTGTGTTAGGTGTTATAGGTGCTCTAGGTGTTCCAGATGTTTTAGGTGTTTTAGGTGTTATAGTTGTTTTTTAGGTGTTCTAGTTACTTAGGTGTTATAGTTGTAATAGGTGTTATAGCTTTTTCAGGTGTTTCAGTTGTTTTAGGTGTTATAGTTGTTTAGGTGTTTTAGTTGTTACAGGTGTTTTGGTTGTTTTATGTGTTTCTGTTGTTTTAGGTGTTTTAGATGTTTAGTTATTTTAGTTTTTTTAGTTGATATAGTTGTTTAAGTTGTTATAGTTGACTTAGTTGTTTTAGTTGTTTTAGTTGATTTAGTTGTTTTAGTTGATTAGTTGTTTTAGTTGTTCTAGTTGTTTTAGTTGTTTTAGTTGTTGTAGTTGTTTTAGTTCCTATAGTTGTTTGAGTTGTTATAGGTGTTTCAGTTGTTTTAGTTGTTATAGTTGTTTTAGGTGTTATAGTTCTTTTAGGTGTTATAGTTGTTTAAGGTATTTCAGTTGTTATAGTTGTTTCAGTTGTTATAGTTATTTTAGGTGTTTTGTTGTTTTAGGTGGTTTAGTTGTTATAGGTGTTATATGTATTTTTTAGGGTGTTTTAGATGTTATAGGTGTTTAGGTTTTCTAGGTTTTATTGGTGTTTTAGTTGTTTTAGTGGTTATAGTTGTATTAGTTGTATAAGTGTTTCAGTTAACTTAGGTGTTCTAGTTGTTTAGTTGTTTCAGTTGTTATAGTTGTTTTAGTTGTTTAAGTTGTTTTAGGTGTTATAGTAGTTTTAGTTGTTTTAGTTTGTTGTAGTTGTTTTAGTTGTTATAGGTGTTTTAGTTGTTTTAGTTGTTCTAGGTGATGAAGGTATTTTAGTTGTTCTGTGTGTTATAGGTGTTATAGGTGTTATAGGTGTTATAGGTGTTATAGGTGTTATAGGTGTTATAGGTGTTATAGGTGTTATAGGTGTTATAGGTGTTATAGGTGTTCTAGTTGTTTTAGGTGTGTTTGGTGTTATAGGTGTTTTTGGTGGTGTAT
>SDVV010031328.1:0-11562 GCA_016164225.1 Gammarus roeselii
GGACCACTCTTGGGATGCATGAACGGACCACTTTTGGGATGCATGACGGACCACTCTTGGGATGCATGAACGGACCACTCTTGGGGTGCATGAACAGACCACTCTTGGAATGCATGAACGGACCACTCTTGGAATGCATGAACGGACCACTCTTGGAATGCATGAACGGACCACTCTTGGGATGCATGAACGGACCACTCGTGGAATGTATGAACGGACCACTCTTGGGATGCATGAACGGACCACTCTTGGGATGCATGAACGGACCACTCTTGGGATGTATGAACAGACCACTCGTGGAATGCATGAACGGACCACTCTTGGAATGCATGAACAGACCACTCTTGGGATGCATGAACGGACCACTCTTGGGATGCATGAACAGACCACTCTTGGGATGCATAAACGGACCAATCTTGGAATGCATGAACGGCTCGAACTGCGGTGCGGGCGGCGCGGCAAGGGATTGGATTGTTATTGTATTGGTATTGTGTGCATTGCTAAGGTTGTGCATGGGTTTTGTAGAGATATCGTGTAGGTATTATGTAAATCATTTATTGATTTTTTTTAGTGTTTAGGCGAGTCCTTTTCTTTATTCTCTTATTTCCCTCGATCCGTTCGTATTATGTCATCTAATCAACTTCACGAGTCAAGCGAGCGGCGAGGGTCTTCTTTGATTGCATCCCGTCTACAGACGTATTACTAATGCGACTTTGAAACTTTATATCCCTATTGCTGTAAGAAGGAAGAGTTATTGTTACATGTTCAGTTGTTGGTGTCGTATTTATCGGTATAAGATTTGAAATGGTTTCTTTACTACAGCTATTAGTACGGAAACAATTTGATTTATTTTCTTGGAAGGACTAAAAATGATTGGTAGGCTTAGGTGTTGTTATAGGACTTTAATGTATTGCTCGTTCACTGCATGGTGTTAGTGTAGGAATAATATTTACAACGAAATTAATTCGGATTATTTGTTGTGGGGCTGAAGATTATTGGTTAGGTTTTGAGCTATTGATACAGGATGTTCGTGTTGTTTTAGAATAGCTAAGGAGAAAAATGGTCAGCACCTGCAAAGTATTATAGCATTTCGGTTAATTTGTTGTTAGCAATAGTAATGCATGTCTGTTTACGTCATGTTAGGATAATTGACGATGAGTAGTGTAGCTATATAATAGTTAATTTCTTGTAAGGTCAGTAATGTTTATTGGTTTTATGTCAAGTTAGGAAAATTGACGTTTGGATATTGTGTATCTATAGTTCGGGTATAGAAGACTGTCTCGCGTGTCCTGTTTAGTAATGTACGTTTATGTGTTGGTACTGAATTTGAATGACTATGTTAATTGTGAGAAGAGCATTTTATTCGGTTTGTACGTACCCTGAAGGGCATTGGTATATAAATAATTTGGTTTATTTTTGGTTGGGTTAGAATTTCTTGGTTAGTTTTAGGTGTTGGTCTTGTTTTAGAATGGGGTTGGATACAAATGGTTATCCATTGCAAGGTACTAGATTAAACTAGATCATAGAAACAAAACGAACACAATTGCTCGAGTCAAGTTGTGGCTTTGTTAATCAATTGCTTCAGAAAGTCACGCATACACAAAGGAAAGTGAAGGTAAGACGGATAGAAAGAGAGAAGGCCCACTGCTACCACCACCAGTACCCGTAGGTATAAACGGCCGAGAGTCGATTGACACTCATAGGATGGGGGTGAGGGGAGTTGAGGAGAGGAATATTTGATTTCGTTCGGTCGCATCTGAGATTGCCGAGCAGAGACGGACACGCCCATACGCTCAGCGGACTTGTAATTTTTTACGTGGGTATACACATAGGCTTGGCTCATGGGCTTGGGTCATAGTGCCACTCTACTTGGTGTTGAGGCAAGATTGGAATGTTATATGGAGCTAGGGGATTTTGAGAATATACGCCAGGATTTTAAGAGCACCACACCTGCTTCCCAGGCATGTGTGTTCCCCAAGTGTTTAGAAGAATAGGTCTGCGTACTTGTGGTTCCTTGGAGATCCTACGGCAGATTCAATGTGAGGCTTCGGAAGGACCTCTCCTTAGAAGAGATCCGCGTTGGGCAGCTCAACAGTCTTGATCAAAATAGGCATAAGAGTTATCAAATTTTGATAACGCGAAAAATTATATAGCACCACGCTTGCTTACCCGGGCAGTGGTACTCCCCCAAGTGTTCAGTCGCATGGGTCTTCTGTGCACTTTTGGTTCCTTATCAATACTTATCTATTATTATCCCATATTTAATTCATCTTATGCAGTGAATGTGCAATTATTCCTATGGTAACTGTAATATTACTACACCAAAAGAGTGGAGAATAAATGCTTTCAGTCAAACCCCCAATCGGAGAATGGGAAACAAAGTTCACCAACACATGAGACCAAGCGTTCATCAACCGCTTGTGCACGGGACACACGTGGATAACTCACAACCGCCTGATGGATGTCGACATAGGACCAAACGCGCCACCTTGCCCCTATTACCACCAAGTGGCTATCAGCGTGAAACACTTACTGATGGATTGCAACGCACTCACGGCAGCCCGACGAGCGTTCCTAAATCCCCCCGTGCAACCTACAAAACCTACTCACGGACACAACCTACCGTAAAAAGCCTATTGTTTCGGAAAACACACCGGACTATACGAAGCTGTCTAAATCCCAAACACCTGTGCAAGTG
Source organism: Gammarus roeselii (assembly GCA_016164225.1). Classification (NCBI taxonomy): domain Eukaryota; kingdom Metazoa; phylum Arthropoda; class Malacostraca; order Amphipoda; family Gammaridae; genus Gammarus; species Gammarus roeselii. The sequence continues at coordinate 2,699 of SDVV010031328.1, forward strand.
AAGTGGTCTCTCCACCCCATTACGCACAGAGATAACAAAACATTTACGAAGATACGCGTTAACTCTTTACTCTCTTCTACGCGCTAGAACGCGAATATGCCACAATTGAAATATGTTTTTGATTCCATCATGACAAGACTAATATTTTTGCACGCGAGGCCGTGCGAACTTACCTGCATCCATGACGGTCGCCTAGTATGACTCGCGTTGAGTCTCCGGTGGAAATCGGCTCTAATCAAATCACTTAACTAATGTCTTGCAGTGAACGTGTAAATTTAATACTACTAACACTTGACTATTTTTATGACAAAAATAACCATATGAATCTTATAACAACACGTAAATCTTCATTAGTAATAAAGACATACGAGATATCTATCCGTAACCATTAAATAACATACCCTAATCCGACGGTATTAAGGTAACAAGACATTAAACCGATAAATATTTTTGACCTTACAACAAATAAAGTGAATAATTCATAAACTAATACCCTGTAGGAACACTGTAGGGAACATGCAGACCTATTAAACCCAAATGTGACTATTATTCTTATTATAATAATAAAAGTAACCATTCAAACCGTATATCAAGGCCTAAATCTACATAAGCAACAACCATATTCTCTCCATAACCATACAAAAGCTACCTTACACCGAAAGTAATGAACCTAACAAGACGAGAAACCAATATACATTATCAGCCTTACAACAAATAACTGAAATGATCTAAATATTTTTGTACCTATACTAATACCTCACAGTGAACGTACAGTAACCAGAGAAAAGTCGTTTATGGTTAGTCTACAACCGAAGAAAAAACTTGATTATTCCTACGTGGAATTTAACTCCATATGGAAAAGTCGGGCGGTGATGTGGCTGGACAGAACTTTTAAATTAATTATATCGATCCAATTTCCGATGAGTTCAAATCCAATATCGAGCGGAAAATGAACATTTGAGATTTTTCTTAATCTTCAGTCATGAACGAATTTTCTTTCGCTGTTGTACAACCCTAACTAAATGCTCTTCTCGTCATAAAAATAGATATTCAACTTGTATACCTACACATGAAGTTATAATACTAACCAAGACACATGAGATAGCCTTCCCTATCCTTACAATGACACCTCTATTCATTGTCAATTATCGTAACAAAACGTAAACCTTTGTACTTTACTAAGGATTACAAGATATAAACTGAGATAATCCTATTCAAAATCTTTTTCATATAGCAGTACCTTGCAATGGATGACTTTTTCCCCCTAAACCATTCTAAAGCAACACGAACATCCTACATCAATACCTAAAACCATATCAATAATTTCTAACCTTACAACAAATAAACTGAATGAATCATATTATAACTATTATTCATGTACAAACACCATGCAATGAACTTGCAGCCTATCCTGATCCAATAAAACCTAAACCTACTCAATAATTTCTAACCTGCGTAAGAAAATAACGCAAACAATAATAACTCTTATACCTTACAGTAAACATGCATTAAACCCACACATTAAACTGTTACCATGATAATCATAATCAATTTAAAATCCTAAACTAAAATTTTACAGCACATTTTTAACTCTTCCTTCCAAGAGCAATGGGGAGATGATGTTTCAAAGCAGCATTTATTAGTGGGTCTGCATTTGGAATAAAATTGAAGTAGGCGCTCACAGCAGTCAGGACACTCGAAGTTGATCAGAAGAGAAGATAGGAGGATAATCAGAGAAGAAACTCGCTTAAACACCAACCAAATGTATACAATACTTATGCAATAACGATAGGAAACCTATACATTAAACACAGAATACCCATAAAATACCTATACTCACCGCGTTGCAGACTACTACCCGTACCGCGGGTACTAAACTCGAAGCCACTCGTTTAATAATGTGATTACCACAATGTGTCCAAATATTTTTGTTGATTTTGTTAGCCGTTTAGTATTCTTTAAACTGTTCTGAAAAGCCTTTTTCCTGGCAATGATTTGCTTTGTACAACGCATTGTTGGTCGCAGATATATTTTTTGGGGGACCTTCTTACATTCATTTGTATTTTCCCTGATTAACAATAGCGGGAGGTTAATTATTTTCAACAGGTTCCTCGTCCCGATGTGTAAACGTTTGAGTGATGGAAACAGATGTTCATATTAAACACAGCGAGATGTTACTGTACCCCTTTCCCAGAATCCTTTTTGTCTCTGATGAACCCGTTATCTGAGCGTTGTATCATTATTGATTAACCATTATCTGAGCTATATATCATTACTGATGAACTGCTTATTCCAGTTTTGCAACGAGACGATTTGCTTGCCTCTCCCAGGGACGGATATCAAACCTCCTTGTTTTCTTGGGTTGCTTACTCCGGTTTGGGATATGTTTCGAATATGAGTATTCGAAGCATACTTCATTCAGCGAATATTTTAGTAGGCTAGATCTCTGTCGGAAATTGTTTTCCTCTTCGATTGTGTCTGCATGGAAGTTAAAATAGAAAGAGTCTGAATAAATATAATTCATCAAAAATCTAAATGTTTGAAAAACTGGTTCTAATATTTTCTCACTCAGCAAGTATTCACACTCTATTCACACTCTATGCTGCCGTGACTCCCGTTGAGGCTCCGTGGAAATGAGGCCCACGTCAAATCAAAATACACTGTAAGTCTTTCTCACAAATACTGTAAGTCTCTCTCACGAACGTTCAGTTCGGTTAAAGGTATATTTCCGTACTTGGGGAACTTGTTTTGATGTATCAAGTTCACCCCCTCCTCCTCTCATCCCCAGCCGCTGGTGCTTGTGACCCCCGAAAGGGCTGCCATCACGGAGTGCACAGAGCTGTCGCAGTCTTTCTCACCTCAGCCCCTAAACGACGACAAGGTGAGAAGCTGGGGTGACGTGAAGCATGAGTAGAGGGGTTTCACTTGGTGCTTTTTAGATCGACACGCGTCCCCCAACATTTCTAAAACTTATCGCCTTAAGCTGAACTTGGTTGGGGTGAAAGATGTCATGACTGCGTTCAAGTGCGTCAAACCAAATAGGCCTATGCATTTTAGCTAACTCCGAAATAACAGATTCACCGGAGTGACCTGATTTTTTGATTAGCTGCCGTTTAAAGTATTCGCGGATCAAATCAAAATCCCGGAGATGTGTCAAACAAAAAGTTCAATTGGGTGGATCAAAGCGAAATCCCAATACGTGTAAAAAAAATGATTCATCACGTTTAATGATTTTGAAATGTTCATGTTGAGGTATTATAAGTAAGGTGCGCAATTTTAGTCGAAAAGGACCGCCAATAAACATCCTCATGTGCTTATGTATTGAACATCCGTTTAGCTGCGGGCGGGTTATAGTTCATTTACAGTGTGTGTCGCCTTTTCAGAGGTGAACTGACCCAAGTTCGAAGATAGCACCAATACATTTACGGTGCAAACCTTCCACTTGTGACTTAGTGCGCATTAAATGAGATGTTTGTAAGCTGGACCGGATAATTAACGTGGTAACCATGCTAAACAGTGGCACTCTCAGATTGATTGAAGAGGGGGAGGGTTAATCTGCTTCAATTGAAGAGGGGGAGGGTCGATCCTCTTCTATTCAAGAGTAGGAGGCGTCAATTCAGATCTGAATTTGTGTCCTCAAACAACGTTGGATGATCACTATAAGCAGTATTCTTCGGGAGGGATTGAGGGGATGTATGAACACTCCCTTCCCTTGTTTGGTGGTCTCCCGAGAGGACGACCATGCAAGCAGAAGCGGTTAGGGAATGTGGATAACATTAATTGAAACTTCGTGCATATTTTTTTGACAGACTGACGTGATTTTTCTTAATTGACTTTTTTTGTTGAAGATCCAGAATGCCAAAAGGTCCTATTATTATATGAACTTGAACCAAGTTCCTGCTCTTTCTCTGAACAAGCGGAATCGGTTTAATTTAATACTTGGTCTTTTGTTTTCTTTTTAGATTTTGAATTGGAAAGAAGCCAGGTCATGATATGTATTTTTACATTCGAAACCGCTGACTTGATCTTTTTATCGCAAAATACGAAATAAATCAGAGTTATTCATTCATACCAAGTTAGGTGGGCTCTGGTGGGAATGAGGCCCAAATTAAATCAAATCAACCAAGTTAGGTGCATAAAGGTGTGAATTATAGCTACGCAATCAATACAGGGTTGAATTTTAATCATTGATTTCGCTGGTTATGCTTTTTTTACATGTGTATTGATAGATACCTATAGAAGAGCTGATCATTTTACCTCTTCAACATAATAATGGAAACATTATCCAGATGTAATGTATCAAGCCTACTCTCTTTGCGAGAGTAACTTTATGTCTGATATTTAAATTCATAACTTTTCGTTATCAAACTAAACCATTTACAATTATCGGAGCAGTACTCTAAATGAACAAGTTTTGATCGATATTTCAACGATATAACAATCTAATGCAGAACATACAGTGCAAAAATATTAAGATACACTTTAAATTGAAATGATAATGGTCCAGATGCATTAGGCCACGCTCACACCCAAGCAACACATGACACGCGACGTGATAAATTGGTCGTGTAAAACCATGCAACGTACTGCACCTAAGCAAACAGATGCATTAGGCAACGCTCACACCCAAGCAACACGTGACACGCGACGTGATAAATTGGTCGTGTGAAACTATGCAACATACTGCACCTAAGCAATCAGATGCATTAGGCCACGCTCACACACAAGCAACACGTGACACGCGACGTGATAAATTGGTCGTGTGAAACTATGCAACATACTGCACCTAAGCAAACAGATGCATTGGGCCACGCTCACACCCAAGCAACACGTGACACGCGACGTGATAAATTGGTCGTGTGAAACCATGCAACATACTGCACCTAAGCAAACAGATGCCATCACTCTTACAATTAATGCTGTGCATCAAAAAGCTTCGACCCCATATGCGCGGAAAATAATAAACTTTCTTTATTTCATTTAACATAGTATCTTTTTAAAAAGTGGCTGTATCATCCTTGGAAAAGCTTCTGTAGGTCGTATCAAGGGGTCGAGTCCGAGTTTGTTGTTATGCAGCATTAATGCAGCAGTAACGTTGAAACTCAAATACAGGTAAAAAATGAATTAAGGTATAATTTATTGTTGAAACTTTTTTAGCTCTTGCTTTATTGACGGTCTACCGTGTACGTAATGCCACGTCTATGATGAAAACGCTCTTCCATGTACTGCCAAGGACTTCGCTGATTATGCTTGTCTACCTACTAACGTACCTACAGTAGCAAAAGATAAAGCGTGCATGGCTGGCCAATAACATGAAAACAATCTACCCTATTTCCACGTGCACCTTATCTACATATTATTTTTTTCTAACATGAACTATGGACAGTCATGTTTAATGAGTTCTGTTAAATCAATTTCCGTTGAGTAGGAAAATATTGCGAAAAATTATGGTTCAAGATTTTTGTTATTCTCAATTCGTAAACGAATTCTCTTCATCTACTGTAAGGATGTAACTGTGTTTTCGGGTGTCAGTTTTTTGCAGATCTCCATCATCTCGGGGCGGGGGAAGGGGGTCGACAACTGGAGGAAGGAATGAGGGGCATGTCTCCCTTGCTCGTCCACACCATATCGTCCCTGCTGGCACGAGCTTCAGTCCTCTCCTATTGCTAAGCCAAGAGTACTTATATCCTACCTAATGAAGTATAGATCCATCCCAAAGGAAGAGAAAGACGGCATGAATCCCGAACAATTTGGGGGAAAAAAAGCTCAAAGAAATGTACTCTCAATTGGTGAACGGTCCCGTACTGATACAGGAAGAGACGCAAGGAGGAATCTCCCAAAAAGGTGGTGGCTGACGACTAAACGCACCTCAAACTCCTCTCCTTGTACACTTCTCACACACACACACATACCAAAATGGAGTATTTTAGCGCTAAAAGCTCCGGCCAGGTCCCCGTAACTCGCACGTCAGGTCAGGAGTTAGGACCGTGATCAGTGTTAACAGCAGGGCCCGACATCTTTCACTGGCTTATCAATCATATGAAATAATTGCGGGGCTTTCCCCCAACCATCTCCATTCGGTTACTAAATGAGGGCACAAGGGCGGGAAAACTAACAGGGCCGCATAAAAGCTTGACCACTGACAATCACTCCCAATCACTTACGCCCAACCATTGCACGCTTCCTCTTTACCTCCACACTGATGTCTCTTTTTTTTTTTACCCAAAGCTTGCTTCACGTCATCCATCCACCCAAACTTCGGTCTTCCTCTAAGCCTACGCCCACTCACCACCGATTTCATGCATCACCTTTATCAACAATCTTATATCATCCATCTTCACAATGTGTACAAACCACCTTGGATCACGAGAATCTTCTCAGTCCCCCAACTTCCTCACCGTCCCGCTCAAATTCAATCAACGTGAGTGTTGATCCGATCCCTAGGCATCTCTCCATTCATTCAACTAAGGCTTTCACCTCTAAATCATTGAACCTTCTTTCTTTCGCTCTCGTTCCCCACGTTCCAGCCCCCCACGTTCCAGCCCAGTAGAACACAGTTGGGACATCTACCTCCTCGTACAATCCTCTTTGTGTTTTCATACTAATGTCCAACAGCTCATAACTCTTCAGTGCACCCATTACTGTACCCATTTTCTTTACTCTCACTCCAGATTTAACCTCTTTTTCCAATTGTCTAGTCTTCTCCACATGAGTCCTTGCACTTTGAACATTGAAATTCTTCGAATAACTCTATTTAGGCGAACACTGATTCACTCTCATTGTCATACCTCGAGCATCTCATTACCTTGCTTATACTCACGTTAACACGCAGATTCAGCGTCTCGCACACTCTACCAAACTCGGAATCAAACCTACAAAGCTTTCTGAATCTACCACCAGTGCCGCACCATCTGCAAACAGCAACTGACTCAGCTACTAACTCAGCGCCTATTTACTCCAATCAATTCAAAACCTCAACCAAACACTCCGCGTTCACCTCCATGAGTACTTCATCCATAAAGACATTGAACAGCTATGGAGACGAAAAGCAGCATTGTCACAGTCTCACATTCACTGAGAACCAGGAACTCTTCTCTCTCCCTACTCCGACACATGCTCTACTGCCATCAGAGACTCTGGACCTCTCCTAACTGATTTCCGCCTTCATACAAACGCAACACGTTCTGCAACGCATTCCTGTTGACCCTATCAAAGGCCTTTTCCAGATCCACGTAAGCCAGAACACATCCTTACCCTTTGCAAGGTACTCTTCATAGACTTGTCTCACTGCAAACATTTAATAATCACACACTCAATCAGTTCTATAGCAACACTTTTCCTCGCTAATTGCACTATCAGTGCCGTCTCTATTCTGCTTGTTTAACCCTTACCGTACAATTTACCCACTACACACAGAAAACTAATGCCTCTTGAGATGCTGTATTCATTTTTATCCCCTTTGCCTTACTACAGTGGAACAAAGCATCAGTGGAATAACGTGTCACTCTGTTGGCACCACGCCTGTCACAAAACACAATTAGTAGCCCTTTCAACCATTTGAATACCGTTAATCTATCCCTCTCTAGGTACTCTGTCTTAAAACCGTCCAAACCAGGGGCTTTCCTTGTTTTCATCACCACAACCGCCTTCTGCACCTCTTACTTAGTAATGCCCGCTTCAGTTATTGATCCCAAACCGGCATCCGTGCACCATCACCCACAGATACATTGTCAACCTCTCTGACATTGTCAGCCTCTCTGACATCAACCTCCTCCATTTATCCCCACTCTCAAACAACAACCCTACTTGAGAGCCTATTATGACTCACGTCGAGGCTCCGGTGGAAATGAGGCTCAAATCAAATCAAAACCTCCGCTCTGCTTGCAACTTTCAATTTATTCACCTTCACTACCTCTAATTCTCCTCTCCCTTTTATGTTCGTCTTCCACCCCTGCTCCACTTTCAATCGTCTCTCCGCCAGGAGAAGATCAGACATTCCTTCCTCCACACTCCCTTTCGCGCCCAACGGGGGAGCCTTTTTTGACTCACGTTGAGGCTCTGGTGGAAATGAGGCCCAAATCAAATCAAATTCACACTCCCTTCTCGGCACCCTCTCATCCAACAGTCTCTCTACCTCTCTTCTCAAAATCAACACAAAATTCATCGGCATTCTTTTCACCACTGCACCATGGGCCATCTTTACCCATGCGTACTTGTGGACGTCTCGCTTACTAAACAAACTGTTCCAACCATTAATACCAGTTCCATACACAAGAAGTTGTGTTTTCTACATTGGAGTTTTAATTTGGAACGCCATTCATCCCAACCACAATCTCCACCATTTTGTCTCCAACCCTTATTTGCGTTCCTAACTACCACCTCGTCGCATTAACATCCAAAACTCTCAATACACTCACTTGGACTAATCCAAAATCGCTCTGTCTCCTCTACACCGCCCATCTTTCTATTCCTAACTTAACTTCCACCCACATCAAACTAGAGGACAATCCATGCCACTCCGTAACGCTATTAGCCCACCGATCACTCCATAACAACTTCTGGTGGAGGTGGGGCCCGAATCAAATCAAGTCAAGTCCATAACAACTCCACACCTTCTCGTGCTCAATCTCCATTCCTGCCCGACTTCGTTCCACTTACCACACCAAACTCACATTCGTCCATACATTTATTGCGTCTCAATCAGCGCCGACACATCGAACTTCTACCTCACCAATATCTTCGCGGCAGCCCGACGAGCGTTTCTAGATCCCCCGTGCAACCTACAAAGCCTACTCACGGACCCAACCTACCGTAAAAAGCTTATCGCTTTCGGAAAACACACCGGACTATACGAAGCTGTCTAA
>SDVV010031329.1:0-11562 GCA_016164225.1 Gammarus roeselii
GACCGATTTCCATTCCATGAATTGCACGTCTAAGCAAAGTGACTTCATTCGTGCAGCAGCCCCGAGAACCATGTCCACTTCCCCTACGAGCTGAAATCGTTGTAGGGTAATGACTTTGTTCGCGGAGCCGCCCCGAGAGCAATTTCAAAGTTCATAACAAGCATCGCCATTTCAAGGGGGTAACTTCATTCCTGCAGCAGCTCGTAGAACCCTACCCACTTCATCCACAAGCCGAGATCATTGTAGGAGAGTTACTTTGTTTTCGACCGCCCCGCGACCGATTTTCCTTTGCCCTACAGCTATTGCACCTCCAATGGAAGTGACTTCATTTCTGCACCAGTCACGAGAACCATGTCCTCTTTCCCTATGATCCGAGTTCGCTGTTGGGTAGTGACATTGTTTTCGGAGCCGCGATGAGACCGATTTCCATTTGCCTTACAGTCATTGCATTTCCAGGCTAAGTGACTTCATCCCAGCAGACGACTTGAAAACCATGTACACTTCCTCTACGAGCCGAGATCGTTGTAGGGTAGTGACTTTGTTCTTGGAGCCGCCCCGAGAGCGATTTCGATTTGCCTTGTAGCTAACGCACCTCCAGGGGAAGTGACTTCATTCCTGCAGCAGCCCCTAGAACCTTGTCCATTTACCCTACGGTTTGAAATCGTTGTACGGTAGCGATTTGGTTCTCGGAGCCACGCGGCGACCGATTTCCATTCGCCTTACAACCATCGCACCGCAAAAGGAAGTGACTTCATTCCTGCAGCAGCTCCGAGAACTCAGTCGACTTTCCCTACAAGCCTAAATCGTTGTAAGGGAGTGACATTGCTCTCGGATTCGCGGCGAGGCCGATCTCCATTTGCCTAACAGTCATTGCACCTCCACGGGAGGTACTTTATTCCAGCAAAAGATCCGAGAACCATGTCCAATTCCCCTACGAACTGATATCGTTGTACGGTAGCGATTTGGTTCCCGGAGCCGCGCCGAGACAGATTTCCATTCGCCTTACAAACATCGCACCTCCAAGGGAAGTGACTTCATTCTTGCAGTAGCCTCGATAACTCAGTCGACTTCCCTTACGTGCTGAGATCATTGTTGGGTAGTGACATTGTTCTCGGAGACGCACCGAGACCGATTTCCATTTGCCTTACAGCTATTGCACGTCCAAGGGAAGTAACTTCATTCTTGCAGCAGCCCCGCGAACTAAGTCGACTTCCCCAACAAGCTGATATCGTTGTGGGAGAGTGACATTGTTCTCGGGGTTGCGCCGAGACCGGTATCCATTTGCCTAACATTCAGTGAGCCTCCAGGGGAAGTACTTCATTACCGCAGCAGATCCGAGAACCTTGTCCACTTACACTACGAGCTGAGATCGTGATCGGGTACTGACTTTGTTCTCGGAGCCACCCCGAAACGATTTCATAGTTCCCCACTAGCATCGTGACTTCATTTCAGCAGCAGCTCCGAGAACCATGTCCCCTTCCCCTACGAGATGAAATCCTCCGTAGAATAGTGACTTTGTTCAGGGAGCCGCCCCGGGAGCGATTTTGAAGTTCCTAACAAGCATCGTCATTTCAAGGGAGTAACTTCACTCCTGTAGCAGCTCCGAGAACTCTGTCCACATAACCACTTCAATCGAGTGACTTCATTCCTGCAAGGGCCCTGAAAACTCTGTCCACTCCATCTACGTTTGAGATCATTGTTGGAAATTGACATTGTTTCCGGAGACGCGCCGAGACCGATTTCCATTTGCCTCACAGTCATTGCACGTCTAAGCGAAGTGACCTCATTCGTGCAGCAGCCCCGAGAACAATGTCCACTTCCCCTCCGAGCTGAAATCGTTGTAGGGTAATGACTTTGTTCTCGAAGCCGCCCCGAGAGCAATTTCAAAGTTCCTAACAAGCATCGCCATTTCAAGGGAGTAACTTCATTCGAGCAGCATCTTCGAGAACCCTAACCACTTCATCCACAAGCCGAAATCATTGTAGGAGAGTTACTTTGTTCTCGAGTCGCCCCGCGACCGATTTTTTTTTGCCCTACAGCTATTGCACCTCCAGTGAAAGTGACTTCATTTCAGCAGCAGTCACGAGAACCATGTCCTCTTCCCCTATGATCCGAGTTCACTGTTGGGTAGTGACATTGTTTTAGGAGCCGCGATGGGACTGATTTCCATATGCCTAACAGATATTGCACCTCCAAGGGAAGTGACTTCATTCATGCTGCAGCCCCGAAAAGTCAGTCGACTTCCTCTACGAATTGAGATCATTGTGGGGTAGTGACATTGTTATCTGAGCAGCGCCGAAACCGACATCCATTTGCCCCACAGAATCTTGCCTCCAAGGGAAGATACTTTGTTCCATGAGCAGCCACGAGAACTTAGTCGACTCCCCCTACAAGCCAGGATCGTTGTGAGGGAGTGACATTGCTCTCGGAGTCGCGTCGAGACAGATCTCCATTTGCCTTACAGTCATTTCATCTCCAGGGAAAGTATTTTCATTCCCGCAGCAGATGCGTAAAACAATGTCCACTTCCCCTACGAGCTGAAATCGTTGTAGGGTAGTGACTTTGTTCTTGGAGACACCCCGAGAGAAATTTCAAAGTTCTTAAAAAGCATCGCTACTTCAAGGGAGTGATTTAATTTCAGCAGCAGCCCCGAAATCCATGTCCTCTTCATCCACGAGCCGATATCATTGTAGGAGAGTTACTCCGTTCTCTGAGCCGCCCCGAGAATGATTTTGATTTGCCCTAAAGCTATCGCACCTCCAGGGGAAGTGACTTCATTCCTGCAGCAGCCCCGAGAACCATGTCCCCTTACCCTACGATCTGAAATCATTGTACGGTAGCGATTTTGTTCCCAGAGCAGCGCCGAGACCGATTTCCATTCGCCTTACAAACATCGCACTCCCAAGGGAAGTGACTTCATTCCTGCAGCAGCCTCGATAACTCAGTCAACTTTCCCTACAAGCCGAAATCATTGTAAGGGAGTGACATTGCTCACGGAGTCGCGCCGAGACCGATCTCCATTTGCCTAACAGTCATTGCACCTCCACGAGAAGTACTTCATTCCCGCAGCAGATTCGAGAACCATGTCCACTTCTCCTACGTGCTGAGATCGTTGTCGTACCTGACTTCGTTCTCGGTGCCGCCCCGAGAGCGATTTCAAAGTTCCTCACACAAATCGCCACACCAAGGAAGTGACTTCATTCCTGCAGCAGCTCCGAGAACTATGTCCTCTTCATCTACGAGCCGATATCATTGTAGGAGAGTGACTCCGTTCTCTGAGCCGCCCCGAGACTGATTTCGATTTGCCTTAAAGCTATCGCACCTCCAAGGGAAGTGACTTCATTCCTGCAGCTACCCCGAGAACGATGTCCACTCACCCTACGAGCTGAAATCGTTGTACGGTAGCGATTTGGTTCCCGGAGCTGTGTCGAGGCCGATCTCCATTCGCCTTACAAACATCGCCCCTTTAAGGGGAGTGACTTCATTCCTGCAGCAGCCTCGATTACTCAGTCGACTCCCCCTTTGAGCTGAGATCATTGTAGGGTAGTGACATTGTTCCCGGAGACGCACCGAGACCGATTTCCACTTGCCTTAAAGCTATTGCAGGTCCAAGGGAAGTAACTTCATTCATGCAGCAGCCCCGCGAACTAAGTCGAATTCCCCTACAAGCTGATATCGTTGTAAGAGAGTGACATTGCTCTCGGAGTCACGCCTGGACCGGTTTCCATTTGCCTAACATTCATTGAACCTCCAGCGGAAGAACTTCATTACCGCAGCAGATCCGAGAACCTTGTCCACTTACACTACGAGCTGAGATCGTGATTAGGTACTGACTTTGTTCTCGGAGCCGCCCCGCAACAATTTCATAGTTCCTTACTAGCATCGGGACTTCATTTCAGCAACAGCTCCGAGAACTCTGTCCACATCGCCACTTCAATCGAGTGACTTCATTCATGCAAGGGCCCTGAAAACTCTGTCCACCTTATCTACATTTTGAGATCATTGTTGGAAAGTGACATTGTTCCCGGAGACGCGCCGAGACCGATTTCCATTTGCCTTGCAGTCATTGCACGTCTAAGCGAAGTGACTTCATTCGTGCAGCAGCCCCGAGAACAATGTCTACTTCCCCTACGAGCTGAAATCGTTGTAGGGTAATGACTTTGTTCTCGGAGCCGCCCCGAGAGCAATTTCAAAATTCCCAACAAGCATCGCCATTTCAAGGGAGTAACTTCATTCCTGCAGCAGCTTCGAGAACCCTAACCACTTCATCCACAAGCCGAAATCGTTGTAGGAGAGTTACTTTGTTCTCGAGTTGCCCTCGACCGATTTTCCTTTGCCCTACAGCTATTGCACCTCCAGTGAAAGTGACTTCATTTCTGCAGCAGTCACGAGAACCATGTCCTCTTTCCCTATGATCCGAGTTCACTGTTGAGTAGTGACATTGTTCTAGGAGCCACGATGAGACCGATTTCCATATGCCTAACAGGTATTGCACCTCCAAGGGAAGTGACTTCATTCCTGCAGCAGCCCCGAGAAGTCAGTCGACTCCCTCTATGAATTGAGATCATTGTAGGGTAGTGACATTGTTCTCTGAGCAGCGCCGAAACCGACATCCATTTGTCTCACAGCCACGCACCTCCAAGGGAAGATACTTCGTTCCTTGAGCAGCCCCGAGAGCTCAGCCGACTTCCCCTACAAGAAGCCGGGATCGTTGTGAGGGAGTGACATTGCTCTCGGAGTCCCGCCGAGACCGATCTCCATTTGCCTAATAGTCATTGCATCTCCAGGGAAAGTATTTTCATTCCCGTAGCAGATCCGTGAAACAATGTCCACTTCCCCTACGAATTGAAATCGTTGTAGGGTAGTGACTTTGATCTTGGAGATGCACCGAGACCGATTTCCATTTGCCTTACAGCCATTGCAAGTCCAAGGGAAGTAACTTCATTCCTGCAGCAGCCCCGCGAACTAAGTCGACCTCCCCTACAAGCTGATATCGTTGTAAGAGAGTGACGTTGCTCCTGGAGTCACGTCGAGACCGGTCTCCATTTGCCCAACATTCAATGAACCTCCAAAACTCCAGGGGAAGTACTTCATTACCGCAGCACATCCGAGAACCTTGTCCACTTACACTACGAGCTGAAATCGTGATTGGGTACTGACTTTGTTCTCGGAGCCGCCCCGAAACGATTTCAAAGTTCCTTATTAGCACCGTGGTTTCATTTCAGCAGCAGCTTCGAGAACCATGTCCCCTTCCCCTACGAGCTGAAATCGTCCGTAGAATATTGACTTTGTTCACGGAGCCGCCCCGGGAGCGATTTTAAAGTTCCTGACAAGCATCGTCATTTCAAAGGGGTAACTTCATTCCTGCAGCAACTCCGAGAACTCTGTCCACTTCATCCACAAGCCGAGATCATTGTAGGAGAGTTACTTTGTTCTCGACCGCCCCGCGATTGATTTTCCTTTGCCCTACAGCTATTGCACTTCCAGTGAAAGTGACTTCATTTTTGCAGCAGTCACGAGAACCATGTCCTCTTCCCCTATGATCCGAGTTCGCTGTTGGGTATTGACATTGTTTTTGGAGCCGCGATGAGACCGATTTCCATTTGCCTTACAGTCATTGCACCTTCAGGTGAAGTGACTTCATCCCTGCAGATGATTCGAAAACCATGTACACTTCCTCTACGAGCCGAGATCGTTGTAGGGAAGTGACTTTATTCTCGGTGCCGCCCCGAGAGTGATTTCAAAGTTCATCACAAGAATCGCCTCTCTAAGGAAGTGACTTCATTCCTGAAGCAGCCCCGAGAACTATGTCCTCTTCATCTACGAGCCGATATCATTGTATTAGAGTTACTTCATTCTCTAAGCCGCCCCAAGACCTATTTCGATTTGCCTTGCAGCTAATGCACCTCCAGGGGAAGTGACTTCATTCCTGCAGCAGCCTCGAGAACTTTGTCCATTTACCCTACGAGCTGAAATCGTTGTACGGTAGCGACTTGGTTCTCGGAGCCACGCCGCAACCGATTTCCATTCGCCTTACAACCATCGCACCTGCAAGGCAAGTGACTTCATTCCTGCAGCAGCCTTGATAACTTAGTCGACTTCCCCCACGAGCTGAGATCATTGTAGGCTAGTGACATTGTTCCCGGAGACGCACCGAGATCGATTTCAATTTGCCTTACAGCTATCGCACGTCCAAAGGAAGTGACTTGATTCCTGCTGCAGCCCCGAGAACTCAGTCGACTTTCCCTTCAAGCCGAAATCGTTGTAAAGGAGTGATATTGCTCTCGGAGTCGCGCCGAGACCAATCTCCATTTGCCTAACCGTCACTGCACCTCCACGGGAGGTACTTAATTCCCGCAGCAGATCCGAGAACATGTCCACTTCCCCTACTAGCTGAGATCGTTGTCGTATCTGACTTCGTCCTTCGGTGCCGCCCCGAGAACGATTTCAACGTTCCCTACAAGCATCGTCACTCCAAGGAAGTGACTTCATTTCAGCAGCAGGTATGAGAACCATGTCCACTTTCCCTACAAGCTGAAGTCATCCGTAGGGTGGTGACTTTGTTCCCGGAGCCGCCCCGAAAGCGATTTCAAAGTTCCTAACAATCATCGCCATGTCAATGGAGTAACTTCATTCCTGCAATGGCCCTGAAAACTCTGTCCACTCCATCGACGTTTTCAGATCATTGTTGGAAAGTGACATTGTTCTCGGAGACGCGCCGAGACCGATTTCCATTTGCCTTACAGTCATTGCTAGTCTAAGATTTGTGCAGCAGCCCCGAGAACCATGTCCACTTCCCATACGAGCTGAAATCGTTGTAGGGTAATAATTTTGTTCTCGGAGCCGCGTCGAGAGCAATTTCAAAGTTACTAATAAGCATCGTCATTTCAAGGGAGTAACTTCATTCCTGCAGCAGCTCCGAGAACCCTAACCACTTCATCCACAAGCCGAGATTATTGTAGGCGAGTTACTTTGTTCACGGGTCGCCTCGCGACTGATTCTCTTTTCCCCTACATTTATTGCACCTCCAGTGAAAGTGACTTCATTTCTGCAGCAGTCACGCGAACCATGTCCTCTTCCCCTATTATCCGACTCACTGTTGGGTAGTGACATTGTTCTGGGAGCCGCGATGAGACCGATTTCCATGTGCCTAAAAGGTATTGCACCTCCAAGGGAAGTGATTTCATTCCTGCAGCAGCCCCAAAAAGTCAGTCGACTTCCTCTACGAATTGAGATCATTGTAGGGTAGTGACATTGTTCTCTGAGCAGCGCCAAAACCGACATCCATTTGCCTCACAGCCTCGCACCTCCAAGGAAAGATGTTCCGTTCCTTGAGCAGCCCCGAGAACTCAGTCGACTTCCTCTACAAGCTAGGATCGTTGTGAGGGAGGGACATTGCTCTCGGAGTCGCTCCGAGAGCGATCTCCATTTGCCTTACAGTCATTGCATCTCCAGGGAAAGTATTTTCATTCCTGCAGCAGATCCGTTAAACAATATCCACTTCCCCCACGAACAGAAATCGTTGTAGGGTAGTGAATTTGTTCTCGGAGCCCCCCCGAGAGCAATTTCAAAGTTCTTAACAAGCATCGCTACTTCAAGGGAGTGATTTCGTTTCAGCTGCAGCCCCGTGATCCATGTCCCTTTCATCCACGAGCCGATATCATTGTAGGAGAGTTACTTCGTTCCCTGAGCCACCCCGAGACCGATTTCCATTTGCCTTAGAGTCATTGCACCTCCAGGCGAAGTGACTTCTTTCCTGCAGACGATCCGAAAACCATGTACACTTCCTCTGCGAGCCAAGATCGTTGTAGGAAAGTGACTTTGTTCTCGGAGCCGCCCCGACAGCGATTTCATAGTTCCTTACAAGCATCATGACTTCATTTCAGCAGCAGCTCCGAGAACCATGTCTTCTTCCCCAACGAGCTGAAATCGTCCGTAGAATAGTGACTTTGTTCACGGAGCCGCCTCGGGAGCGATTTTGAAGTTCCTAACAAGCATCGTCATTTTTAGGGAGTAACTTCATTCCTGCAGCAGCTCCGAGAACTCTGTCCACTTCATCCACAAGCCGAGATCATTGAAGGAGAGTTTCTTTGTTCACGACCACCCCGCGACCGATTTTCCTTTGCCCTACAGCTATTGCACCTCCAGTGGAAGTGACTTCATTTCAGCAGCAGTCACGAGAAACATGTCCTCTTCCCCTATGATCCAAGTTCAGTGTTGGGTAGTAACATTGTTTTCGGAGCCGCGATGAGACCGATTTCCATTTGCCTTACAGTCATTGCACCTCCAGGCAAAGTGACTTGATCCCTTCAGATGATCCGAAAACCATGTACACTTATTCTACGAGCCGAGATCGTTGTAGGGAAGTGACTTTGTTCTCGGAGCTACCTCGCGAGCGATTTCAAAGTTCCTCACAAGAATCGCCACTCCAAGGAAGTGATTTCATTCCTGAAGCAGCCCCGAGAACAATGTCCTCATCATCTACGGGCCGATATCATTGTTGGAGAGTTACTTCTTTCTCTGAGCCGCCCCGGGACCGATTTCCATTCTCCTTACAAACATCGCACCTCCAAGGGAAGTGACTCCATTCCTGCAGCAGTCTCAATAACTCAGTCGAATTCCCCTACGAGCTGAGATCATTGTAGTGTAGTGACATTGTTCTAGGAGACGCACAGAGACTGATTTCCATTTGCCTTACAGCTATTGCACGTCCAAGGGAACTAACTTCATTCCTGCAGCAGCCATGCGAACTAAGTCGATTTCCACTACAAGCTGATATCGTTGTAAAAGAGTGACATTGCTCCCGGAGTCACGCCGAGACCGGTCCCCATTTGCCTAACATTCATCGAACCTCCAGGGGAAGTTCTTCATTACCGCAGCAGATCCGAGAACCTTGTCCACTTACACTACGAGCTGAGATCGTGATTGGGTACTGACTTTGTTCACGGAGCCACCCCGAAACGATTTCATAGTTCCTTACTAGCATCGTGACTTCATTTCAGCAGCAGCTCCGAGAACCATGTCCCCTTCACCTACGAGCTGAAATCGTCCGTAGATAAGTGACTTTGTTCACGGAGCCGCCCCGGGAGCGATTTCATAGTTCCCTAACAAGCATCGTCATATCAAGGGAGTAACTTCATTCCTGCAGCAGCTCCGAGAACTCTGTCCACTTCATCCACAAGCCGAGATCATTGTAGGAGAGTTACTTTGTTCTCGACCGCCCCGCGACCGATTTTCCTTTGCCCTACAGATATTGCACCTTCAGTAGAAGTGACTTCATTTCTGCAGCAGTCACGAGAACCATGTCCTCTTCCCCTATGATTTGAGTTCACTGCTGGGTAGTGACATTGTTTTCGAAGCCGCGATGAGACCGATTTCCATTTGGTTACAGTCATTGCACCTCCAGGCTAAGTGACTTCATCCCTGCAGACGATCCGAAAACCATGTACACTTCCTCTACGAGCCAAGATCGTTGTAGGGTAGTGACTTTGTTCTCGGAGCAGCGCCGAACCGACTTCCATTTGCCTCACCGCCTCGCACCTTCAAGGAGAGATACTTAGTTCCTTGAGCAGCCCCGAAAACTCAGTCGACTTCCCCTACAAGCTAGGATCGTTGTGAGGGAGTGACATTGTTCTCGGAGTCGCACCGAGAGCGATCTCCATTTGCCTTACAGTCAATGCATCTCCAGGGAAAGTAATTTCATTCCCGCAGCAGATCCGTAAAACAATGTCCACTTCCCCTACGAACTGAAATTGTTGTAGGGTAGTGAATTTGTTCTCGAAGCCCCTCCGAGAGCAATTTCAAAGTTCTTAACAAACATCGCTACTTCAAGGGAGTGATTTCATTTTAGCAGCAGCCCCGAGATCCATGTCCTCTTCATCCACGAGCCGATATCATCGTGGGAGATTTACTTCGTTCTCTGAGCCGCCCCGAGACCGATTTCCATTTGCCTTACAGTCATTGCACCTCCTGGCGAAGTGACTTCTTTTCTGCAGACGATCCGAAAACCATGTACACTTCCTCTACGAGCCGAGATCGTTGTAGGTAAGTGACTTTGTTCACAGAACCGCCCCGGGAGCGATTTCAAAGTTCCTCACACGAATCGCCACACCAAGGAAGTGACTTCATTCCTGCAGCAGCTCCGAGAACTATGTCCTCTTCATCTACGAACCGATATCATTGTAGGAGAGTTACTTCGTTCTCTGAGTCGCCCCGAGACTGATTTCGATTTGCCTTAAAGCTATCGCACCTCCAGGGGAAGTGACTTCATTCCTGCAGCAGCCCTGAGAACCATGTCCACTTACCCTACGAGCTGAGATCATTGTGGGGTAGTGACATTGTTCTCGGAGACGCGCAGAGACCGATTTCCATTTGCCTTACAGCTATTGCACGTCCATGGGAAATAACTTCATTCATGCAGCAGCCCTGCGAACAAAGTCGACTTCCCTTACGAGATGAGATCATTCTAGGGTAGTGACATTGTTCTCGGAGTCGCACCAAGACTGATTTCCATTTGCCTTACAGCTATTGCACGTCCAAGGGAAGTAACTTCATTCCTGCAGCAGCCATGCGAACAAAGTCGAATTCCACTACAAGCTGATATCGTTGTAAGAGAGTGACATTGCTCTCGGAGTCACGCCGAGACCGGTCTCCATTTGCCTCACATTCATTGAACCTCCAGGGGAAGAACTTCATTACCGCAGCAGATCCGATAACCTTGTCCACTTACACTACGAGCTGAGATCGTGATTGGGTACCGACTTCGTTTACGGAGCCGCCCCAAAACAATTTCATAGTTTCTTACTAGCATCGTGACTTCATTTCAGCAGCAGCTCCGAAATCCGTCCCATTCCCATACGAGCTGAAATCTTCCGTAAAAAAGTGACTTTGTTCACGTGGCCGCCCCGGGAGCGATTTTATAGTTCCTAACAAGCATCGTCATATCATTCCTGCTGCAGCTCCGAGAACTCTGTCCACTTCATCCACAAGCCGAGATCATTGTAGGAAAGTTACTTTGGTCTCGACCGCCCCGCGATCGATTTTACTTTGCCCTACAGCTGTTGCACCTCCAGTGGAAGTGACTTCTTTCCTGCAGACGATCCGAAAACCATGTACACTTCCTCTACAAGCCGATATCGTTGTAGGAAAGTGACTTCGTTCACGGGACCGCCCCGGGAGCGATTTCAAAGTTCCTCACACGAATCGCCACACCAAGGAAGTGACTTCATTCCTGCAGCAGCTCCGAAAACTATGTCCTCTTCATCTACAAACCGATATCATTGTAGGGGAGTTACTTCGTTCTCTGAGTCGCCCCGAGACTGATTTCGATTTGCCTTAAAGCTATCGCACCTCCAGGGGAAGTGACTTCATTCCTGCAGCAGCCCCGAGAACCATGTCCACTTACCCTACGAGCTGAAATCGTTGTACAGTAGCGATTTGGTTCCCGGAGCCGCGCCGAGACCGATTTCCATTCGCCTTACAAACATCGCACCTCCAAGGGAAGTGACTTCATTCCTGCAGCAGCCTCGATAACTCAGTCGACTTCCCCTACGAGCTGAGATC
>SDVV010031330.1:0-11562 GCA_016164225.1 Gammarus roeselii
CTTCTTTGTTGTACAGTGTGCTGTTCTGGAATTTATTTGTTTATTTTTTTTGTTTTTGTTTGTCATGCATGCGGATGGTTCATGTGATAGCCAATAGTGCGCACTAATTCCAGTTCCTATACCTGTGTTAACATTGCTGTTCTCAGCAGCATACTGGCGCGCATGGCTGTGCTGGCCTCCCCCGGCTCTGCTGCTCCCCACTTGATGTGGTCCTGCTGGAGGGGGCTGCAAAGGTAAGAGATCAAAGGTAAGAGATCCTTTGGTACATCTCCTTCTTTCCCCACTCATATATTCTGCATTTGCACCAAATGAGAGTGCTGTATATTGGCACACATAGTTATTCTTTCAAGCTGGTGGTCCCATGCTGGCAAATGAATTATAAGTGCAGATTATTTTATTCATGCTGCATTCAGGTTTGGTACCAATTGCCCTCCTATTAGGTACAATCAATTCCCATCGTGGCTTCAAGATGGCCTTGGCTGAGGAGACGTTGTATGAGCTTAGCTAGACCCCATGGTTTGAGTTGGGCATTTCATGTGTCAATGACAAACACGTCTATTACAAACACAAGGTGAGAAGCGTAAAATTGTTGACTCTTCTTCAGTATTATTTCTTGTTAACCTGTTCAGCGCATTCTGACCAGCATTTCGTTGCAGTTTATTTGCCTTGTTCTTTGTGACTGCTGGCATGCTGTGGTAGCTACCTATACTGCCTTCCATGCTTGCATACCGTGTTGGTGGAGCTGTTTGGGACTGTATAGGTGAGATGCTAAGTTCATATTTCTAACTTCTCTAGCTCTCATTCTAGACTACTCTCTCAAGCGTTGATGCACATCAGTCCTGAATTTGAGATGGCTCAAGTCAGTGCAGTGGATATAGACCAAGAGTTTGGATGGTGTGTCTGATTTATATTACTTCTCCAGACTGAAGCAGCTTGGCTTATTTTCTATAAAGAGAAGGTTTCTTAGGTCAGATGTTATTAAATACTGGAGGATCATCTGTTGGTTAGATGGTGGTGTGTGTTGCATCTCTGTGCACTCCTCAGCATTTTCCAACTTTTTTTGTTACTCATACACTTTGTTCATATGGTTGCCAATAGTGTTTACTAGTTCCATTTCCTGAACATCTGTATTAGTTTAAATAACTGTTCTTGATATTAAACTGGCGCCTATGGCTGTGCTGGCCTCCCCCAGCTCTGTTGGTTCTTATTGGTTTGGGATGCTGCTGGAGGAGGCTGCAAAGTCAACTTCTAAAATGTCCCTCCATTCAAGATTTACTAAGTGGACCTGTGAGAATTCATGGGAATACCTAACCAAAATTGCCGGTTCATTTTTAGCTCCATATATTCACCAACATGAGGATAGCTCCAGTAGGACATTTGAAACATGACAAAATTTTCACAAATATATATTCATAAATATTTAGCTACATGTATAATGGCACTAACTATAACAGTACATAATATGATAGAAAGATAGCATGACAATATGGATCAACTATTGCAGGAATACTCAACTTCTGAACAATAGATTTTCAGGTAGCTAAATAAGGTTGTTAGCAAAGAGAACACTATCTGCTAATAGGGTCATCTCCGGAGTTGTTATAGGAGGTACAGTAACTTCTTGGATCAGATTCCATAAATACCCCAGTGGAGATGAACCCCCTAAATTTGATCTTATGAGGAGTTTCTGTATCTCCTGTGGCACCCGTGCATACCTTGTCACATTTGCAGCGTTAAATCCACATATTAGTCAACACAATCACATTAAATTAATATGTTTTTTTGAATTGTTAGTATGTATTTTTTCCTGATCTAGAATTAATATTGTTGAAGTGCATCATAATTGTAGTTTTGTATTTCATGACAAAATACATTTGTATCCTGCAAAGCTACTTGGGTATGCATTCAAATGCCTACTTAACTGCTCCTGTAATCAAACTATTATGACATCAGCCACGTGATATGATGGACACTTAATACAACATTAATAGATAGTGCTACTGTTCATATTCTTTTGGGCTGAGAGTTTACTTATGCATTTCCCATGTCTAGTAAATATAAATGGTTTCATCCCTCAAGCAAAACTATTTCCATGTCACAATTGTCTATGATTTACATGCAATGATCTGACTGACATAACATGTATTATTTTAGGGCAAGGCTGTACCCACCAGCAGTCTGCGAGAAGGTTTATCCCAGCTTGTGCAGTGGCTTGATGCGCTTCCTCGAAGTCCTCTGCTGGTGGGGCACAATAGCCGTAGGTTTGATTGTCCAAGACTGACCCTGGCGCTGTGGAATAACAACTTACTGGACCTTCTTCACCGAAAGTGAGTTAAACCGCAACTATAATGATGGTTTGTAATAATGCCTGCCAATGATATTTTGCAATGCCCTGCTTTGTTTAATTATCAATTATCACCTAAAAATAATATTGCACTAGTTACAAGCATTTTCTATAGTTCATCAAGAAGTTGTTGTAAAATTATTGGAAAATATCATATTTTACTTCTAGTTATCTGTTTCTGCGGCGGTCATGCTCAACGATTTGAAGAGTAGTTCTCCATCCTTGTTTGCTTGGCTGTAAACCTTGATCAGCACCTAAACAGGAACTTGCGTTCTGTTCAATGATCTAAGTAGCTATCAATATGTTCTTCAAGTCCTTTATTGCAGAGGTCCTCTATATATTTTTTCAGCTGCAATATATGTTATATTATATTTTATAAAATTTATTTAGAAAATGTTTAGTTCAGACACGGTTGTTGCCACTTGCTCAGTTGTAACTACGAGTCGATCCATTCACACAGTTACAATTGTGCAATTTGTTACAACTAATCAGTTTTTGCTTGTTTCCTTTATTCCCTCGTTTCACAGCATCTGTGGATTCTCGGACTCACTACCCGTCCTTCGCACGCTGTTACCCTCTCGTGGCGAGTACAAGCTGGAGTCTCTTCTACACGAGTTCTGTCCTAATTCCACCGAGACCTCCCACAACGCACTCGACGACTGCCGTGCCCTGCACAGCGTCCTGCAAGAAGTAATCAGAGGCAGCACCAAGCTGCCCAACTCTTCTGAGTCAAGCACAGGAATTACTGGAAGCCCGTCTGCCTCTTCGACCGTTGGTTCCTCCCAAACGGCCAGTCCCGGTACAGCAATGGCGGCTCCTGATGCACCGCTTGCAGCCGCCGTGTGTGCTACTCCACTCATAAATTGCTCTGCTCCACTTGGAGCCAACGTTGCAGAGTCGAAGGAGAACTTGAACGAAGTAGAAGAAGTGATTTCTTTTAAAACGATGGTTTCTGGCTTTGAGCAAGATCTGATCAGGGAAGTGTTGAACGAGTGCCTGCTCAAGGAATACTTTAGTTTGCAAACAGTGCTGGAGAGCGTCAGGAGGAGTGCGCCTGCCCGAGCCGTCATGAAATCAGGAGGCTCGTAAGAAACAGCTAACGGTTCATGATGCATAGCGTCTCTGCTCGTGAGGCATAACGTTTCACGGTATGAGACACAGCTGTTCTCGACTCGTACGGCACAGTTGCGCGTATCATGAAGCACAGCTGGTCACGGCTCGTGATCTGTAGCGTCTGAGAGCTCGTGTGGCGCTTCTTTTCACGCTGCAATGTAGGTCGTCGGTGTTGAAGCCTCTTCAGGGGAATGTGAGAAATCAGTTTGGGGAAAATTAAGATTCTCAATTTCAATGCAATTTTATGTGTTGATAATTCGGAAAATTACAATTAGCTTTCATTCAAAATGAGTCATTTTTACTATCCTGTCTTAAAAGTATTTTTATTTTTTATTGAAGAGATATACATCCTAATTTCTAGGTATTTATTGCAGGGCTTATCGCTGCCACTATTTTACCGTCCTTCCTGAAAGTTTTTGTGCATTGAATACTCTTGGTGTAAGAACTCTGCAAGAGTACCTCCACATTTGTTGGTTTGAATCATGTTTTGTATGTATTCTGTTGGGCTTTATATTTTTTGTTGCATGTTTATTTTTTATTTACTGTTTTGTACCTATTGCTTTTATTGTGCTTGTTTAAATGTTATGAAATAAATTGTTTTATTTCTGTTACCATAATCTTGCAATTATACAATAATCCAACACTTGCTAACGTTTATAATATTCGGAATACAAGGCTGTTCTGTTACTTGTGAGTCATTTATTTTGGGTGGAGGGATGTGTAAGCTATCAATGGCTTTATGATTGTGTCTGTTTTACCGGATGTGTTTATAGGTTCTTCGTTCCATGTTAAAATTTACTTAACCCTCTTAAATTCACCATCTGCTAATAGCATTGTGTGGTAACATGCAAGAATGGACGATAATACAACTGTACAATGTTGGTTATTTTTGACTGATTTATAAAAGTTCCTCCATAATTGATTGGGTTCGTGTAGACGTGAGTGTGACATTAGCATCTGTCTTATGCTTGTTTAAATTATTTATAAAATTCAATAAATTTCACAAGTTGGCTAATCACTGAGAGGTCTCCTGTCTGCGACAAATTCTATTTGCGACAGGCTATGTTGCATGTTTTCTTACTCAAGAGTATAGGGTTTGTCGATGCTGTTGATTGACGTGAATCCTGTTGAGTAATTCCTTCTAGCTCTGCCTCAGAGACAGCAAAATGTACATTCTCTTTGGTTCATTTGGAAGTGTTGCTTACATGCTCTTGTAGAGCGTGATGGAAAACACTAATGTGTGAAATAATAGAATGATGATTTATTGAATGGTGATGAAACCTTGTGAGTATGCAGCAAAAAAACATTACTGAATGATAAGATTAAGATAATTACAAATAAAAATGGTTTAAACTTTGATGTGTTGTTAAGTTCGAACTCATTGCAGAATTTTTGTGCCAGTAACTTGCATTTGTACGCGTATGTGACAGGTTGTTTCTGTTAATGTGGTTTGGTGATTGTGTTGCTAATGCTGTCATGGAGGAATCCAGCGTCATGCAAGCAGACGACTGAATCCTTTGGAACTTACTCGAGCTATCTGCATTTTTTGTGGAATCGCGTCCCTCACGCTCTTGGGTGCAAACTCCATATATTCCTATGTTCTCTACCTCGTTTGAGTATACAAAGCCTTCACAATCAATTGATGTTTACGAATTCAGTTTGAGTTTGGATAATTGTGCAGTGTGATTCAGTTGAATCTATCAGACTTTGTGACTCAGCGCTTGTAACCCTTATCTAATTAATTTTAATGTTTGTTACTAAACTTTGTACTTTATTTGGCAAGAAATTGCGTTTCAATTCTTAGCTATTATGACAAGCAAAACAGTCTCATTTACGTCGTTTTTTAGTTCCATCTTGCGTTTTCCTACAATTTCATGCAATGGGCTGCTTTACCATTCAGGTACTCTTTGCTGCACGTCATCCTTTAGCTCATAAAAAATCAATTCCTGTATCTCAATTTTATGCATATTTCAAGGCAACAAAGTAGGGTTAGACGTAAATTTAGGTTTAGTGTTTGAATCTTTGCCTGAAACCGCTTATTTTAGCACCCATTAATCATGCGTGATATTTTCTTGCTTGCCATGTATTGCTCAGGGCCGTAACTGCTAAATGTGTTCTGTGAAGTTACTTGACCTTGTAGCCGGGGCGTTAAAATCTTGCTACCGTACCCACCGCTTGTCGTAGAAGGCGACTAGAAGGGTGCCCCGTAGCCGCCAGTAGAATCGTGCTATCGTAACCACTGCGTGTCGTAACAGGCGACGAAAAGGGACGGGGGAAGGGGCTAGGAATCCCTATCTGTAAGACTCTTCCTCAAAGACAGCAAGACGAGCGGGGAGGAGGAGAGGCTCACGCCACTCCGAACACTATTATTTGGGACGCTGAATGTGCGTGGCTGTAGTACGAATGAGGTGAAGAAGAGAGAGATTGGTGAGATGTTTGTGAGAAGGAAGTTTTGATGTGTTGGCTCTGAGTGAGACGAAATTGAAAGGAATGTGAAAGGGCGAATGTGAATTTGGTGTGGTAAGTGGAAGAAAGTCTGGTGTGGAGGAAGGTTCGGCACGAAAATTTGTTAACATGGTATTGAGTGATCAGTTGGCTATCAGCGTTACCAAATGGAAGGAGGTGTCCTCATGATTGATTGGGTGAAAGGTAAGCTAAGCGTAGAAAGATGGCATTTGCTCACGGACCTGGCAGCAAGAGTAGTGAAAAGGAGAGGGAGCAATTCTGGACTGACCTGAGAGTGTATTGAGAGTTTTGGAGGTAATTTCAAAGTAGTTGTACTGGGTGACCTTAATGTGAGAGTTGGAGATGTAGTGGTGGAGTATGTGATATGTATGGCGTTCCCGATAGAAATAACTGGAGAAAACCTGATAGGTCTGTGTATGGAGCAGTAGTTGGCGGTCGGGAACAGTTGGTTCAAGAAGCGAGATTTCCACAAGTACACATGGGTAAGGATGGCTCATGGTGCAAAGGCACTCAGAGATGTGGAGGAAGAATGGGAGACGTTAAGAGATGCGTTGCTAGAATGTGCGAAGAAGGTGTGTGAGCGGGTGCAGAAGGAAAGGTGGCGAGTGGTGGAACGAGCAGGTCAACCTGGCGGTGGCACGGAAAAGAGCGTTTGAGGAGTGGTTGCAGGTGAAGTCGGTGGAGGCCTATGAAAGATACAAAAAGAGGAGAAACTAGGGGAAGCGGGTGGTGAGGAGAGCAATAAAAAACGCTGTTGCCAGGTGGGGCAGACGGTTGTGCCAGAATTTTGAGGAGAACAAAGAGATGTTCTGGAAAGAGGTGAAGAGGGTGAGAAAGAGAGAAACCGGAAAGGAGGGAGTGGTGAAAGATGAAAACGGCCAGTTGTTGTTGGAAACTGGTGATGTAGGGAAGAGGTGGGCCGAGTATTTTGATGTTGTTGAATGTAGAAGACACAGAGGTTGACATAGTTGCTGTGGGTGGTGGTGCTTGGATGCCTGTTTTGGGAGAAAGACTTCTGGCGGACATTACCAGGGAAGAGGTGCATGAGCCGGTGGAGGTGATAAACGCAGGGAAAGCCTATGGTTTGGATGGCGTTGCGACCAAGTGCGTGAAGAAGGGGGGAGTAACGATTGTGGAATAGTTGTTGAGGTTACTAGACTTGTGTTTTGTGGCAGACGTGGTACCGATTGAGTGGTGCAGTGCCTGCATTGTTCCGCTATATAAGGGCAAAGGAGATGAAAATGAATGCTGCAACTCGAGAGGTATTAGTCTTTTATGTGTAGTTGGTAAGTTGTACGGGAGAGTGCTGACCAATAGGATTAGAGACTACAGACTGCGCAATTGGAGAGGAATAGTGTGGCTTTAGGAGTGGTAGAGGTTGTGCCAATCAGATTATTTGCAGTGAGACAGGTCTTGTAAGAAGTACCTTGCAAAAGGAAAGAATGTTTTTTGGGCCTTCGTGGGTCTGGAGAAGGCATTCGACAGGATTGGCAGTGAAGCGCTGTGAAGGGTGTTGCGTTTGTATAGAGTGGGCGGACGTCTGTTGAAAGAGGTGCAAAGTTTCTGTGTTGGCAGCCATGCATGTGTCAGAGTGGGAAGCGAGGTGAGTGAAACGTTGGTTCGCAGTAAAAGTGGGACTGAGACAAGACAGTATGATGTCTTCCTGGCTGTTCAACCTCTATATGGATGGAGTGGTCAGTGAGGTGAACGCGAGTGTG
This sequence comes from Gammarus roeselii, assembly GCA_016164225.1. NCBI lineage: Eukaryota > Metazoa > Arthropoda > Malacostraca > Amphipoda > Gammaridae > Gammarus > Gammarus roeselii. Next base: position 7,642 of record SDVV010031330.1, read on the forward strand.
CTAAGTCGTAACTTGGAACTGATGGAAGCGAATGGGTGGAGTTGGCAGTTGAGCCAGTTGCTATTTGCGAATTCAGAGGAGAAGCTATGTAGGCTAGTGTCTGAGTTTGGTACAGTGTGTGAGAGGAGGAAACTTCGAATGAACGTGTGTAAAAGTAAAGTAATGAGGTGCTCGAGGACTGTCGATGCTAGCAAAATTAGTGTCCCCCTAATTGGAGAGCTCTTGGAGGAAGTTCAGTGTTTTAAGTATCTGGGCTCCCATGTGGAGATGACTGAACTTGTGGAAACTGAAGTGAAGGAGGAGTGTAAAGTGTTGGGTGCACTAAAGAGTGTAATAAGCTGTAGGACGTTGGGGACTGAAACAAAGAGAGGGCTGTATGAGGGTGTTGTTGTCCCAACTGTGCTGTACGGAGCTGAGACTTGGGGGGTGAGAGCAGAAGAGAGAAGGTTGAATGTTTTCGAGATGAAATGTTTGAGGAGCATGGCTGGAGTAGCGCTGAGAGACCGGGCCACCTACGACGTGGTTTGAATCAGAACAGGGATGGTGAAGAAGTTGGAGGACTGAGTGCATTCGCGTGTTCTGAGATGGTTCGGGCACATGGAGAGGATGAATGAAGGGAGATAGGGAGCTTTGCGCAGAGGCAGTATTGTAACCGATGACGGACAACTAACTGAGTTTGAAATTAACATCGCATACTGTTCTTCGCGTCTAAGCTCCAAAGTTTACAAGTTTCCAGGGTATAGAAACTTTTTTGCTGTATCAAAATAAGAGCCGGTCACCGCTCTACGCCGAATATCGTCTCGTAAAGGTGAAAGTTTTCAACTAAATTAGAGAGATCGACTATCATCTCTTTAGAGCGAGAGCAATAAGGCACCTCTGAGGGATACCCCCTGGGGGTATCCCAGGCATTCGCCTTCCCGTGGTGTCCTCGTTATCCACCAACATTAATTTGTCCCTTTGTGTAAATACGTTTTGAGTTAGTAGATCCCTCCACCGTCCCCCCATTCAGTTTGTAGCTCCACCCCCCCCTTGGTGCACAAAGAGGTGAGCCCCCCACCGGCACCGGTGTTTGTGAATTTAGAATCGAAACCAATTGAAATAAAAAAAAACTGTAAAAAAAAAGGGCAAAGTTGAAAGGAGGAGAAAAAAAATACAAAGAAAATCTAGATTTAAGGTTAGTTTTAAGAACAATCAATTTAGTGTATATATTTGCATATTCAACAGAAATAAATTTAAAGAAGGCCCCACCTTCATCACCCGGAACCCCGGGTAGAAGCCGGGGATCAAACAATGGGCAGGACCATGCCCTATCGGAGAGGGGCTGACGGCCCCTCCAGAGCGTCGCACTCAAACAAGTCTAAGAAAGAAAGACGAGCCCTAAGAAGTTTCTCATCGACAGGAGACCTGACTCTGGTCGTAATTGACGACACAAATGAACGCGTTTCGGAGCTTGACCCTAATATAACCGGAATGCAGAGTACTCAGGGCAAGATATGCAAAATGATAGGCCTTCCCGAGCTGAAGAAAGAGGACTGCCCGGTGCCCTCCAGTGAAGCCGGCGAACGTCTCGCCAAACTCGAGAACCTTAGTGCAACTATGAATGCCCAACCGAAAGAGCTGATGAAGAGGATAGAGGCCAGGGAACCCGTAACCGTTTCGTGTGCTTCCGCCTCTGCCCTCTCCGATAACATCGCTCTCCTCCCAGTCGAAACTCGTAACGCCCGAACACCAAAAAACCCAAGGTGGAGACAATACACACGATTTGATGACCACAACCTATTCAACAACGGCCCTAAATTCCCCGAACACTTGAAAATTACATTTGATGTCCATGACAGACCGGATATTTGCCCATATAAACTACGAGAAGAACTGGGCTCCATGACTGGCCGTCCAATTCTCAACATCACCGCCAGCGGTGACGATAGCTTTACCATTAAAGTAGACAAAAAACTTCGAAGTGACACTATACTCTCCTAAAACAGAATATGCGGAAAACCTTGCAAAATCATACCACACCCAACTTTTTCCATGAGTTCAGGCCTGATTTACATCGAGAATCTCCCGAGTGATGAAGTCGACGAATTCATCACCGGACTCGTCCAATACGAGGAATGTATTGTTGAAGCGAAAATCAAACCAAGAAGAAACACCACCACGGCCCTTCTGCTTAAATTCAATTGTCCCTCCCCACTTAACTACATAGACATATATTTATTTGACGCCAAAACCAAGGTTACACCCTTAGAAAGACGTCCGATGCGATGCTACAAATATAAAAAAAACTGACACACGAGTCAAAATTGTAACTGAAGAAAAAGATGCTCACACTGCTCCCAGGACGACCACGATAAGCGAGACGATCCCTTGTCGTGCCCTTCCGAAGAACCTCACTGCTTTTACTGCAAAGTAAACGGCCACCCTACGGGACACGAAGACTGCCCCCAGGACAAGACTGAGAGAGAGATCCTGCAATATCAAACTGAGCACGGAGTCGGGCGACGAGAGGCTGCGGCTGCGATTCGCTCCCCCCAAGCTGACCCTCCCACCCAGGAGAGAAGATCAGCATCATTCCACACCCACTTCCTCATAACGCTTGTAGATAGTGGTGCACCCAAAGTTGCCCCCTTCTATGAACCCATTCGCCATGATGAACTCGCTTTCCAAACAACTGGGAGGCAGACCAATAAACATTAACCGACAGGGCAAGAAGTATCTGGCCCACGTCGTTAATATTGAGCAAAGTAACGCTATACAAAGGATTAACAAAATAGACAAACACAAGGTAGCTGTCGAAGTACATCCGTTCTTCAATGCTTCAAGACGAATTATATAAACTTCCAACTACACTCCCAAAACTGACCTAAGGGCTTTTGAAGCGGGTTTAGCAAATGATTATGGAATCACCAACGTTTCCCTAGCAAAATGGATTGAACCACGAAACATCCACACCACCGCGTACCAAATCCCTTTCCCAGGACGTGACACAACGGAATTAATAGAAATCTCGGGCGAACAGGGAAAAACCAAAACTTACCCAGTGGCGACATGGCCTGCTATGTGCAAAAAATGCCTGGAATACGGCCACGTCATCAAATACTGCAAACCATACATACCCCAACGCTGTAAAAGGTGCGCCGGCAAGCATGACCGAAAGGACTGCACAGCCCGCCAACCTAAATGCTACCACTGCTCATGCCTCCATGAGGCAGGTGACCGCGACTGTCCAAAGCAGATGGGCCAAAAAGCAATGACAATCATACAAAATGACCGCAGAGTCACACAAAAACAAGTCATTCAAATCTTTTATGACAAAAACCCAAACTGCCGTAATTTCAATTACGCCAAAGCAGTTAAATCTTCTACCAAGTCTACTCCAACAGACAATATTTGTGTACAGCTGACACAAATTACTACCATGACCCCAAAATCCCTCGCCAGGACTAACAATACCACAACCAGCCCAGCGACCGCCCTCGTAATAGAGGCGGGCGCCCCAAGCAACGAATCCACCAGTGCCCAGGAAAGCACTACGATGGATGCTGCCTCGGTCAACTACGAGGAGAGGTCCAAGAACCCGAAAAGCAATAGGCCAAGAGACTATGATTCCTCCGACGACGACCGCGGGATACGTGACACCCTCTCGCCACGAAGCACACAGAATAGTAGCACCCCACAAACCACAGCTCGCCTCGATCAGAGCGTTGAACGACTTCTGACCGTCTTAACTGCAACCGCACCCAGCGAAAACCAAAGTGAGGTATTCAACCCTCAGCTAACATGCCCAACATCAAAACATCTCACAAGTGAGAACGACCATTGCTTGCGCGAGGACGCCTTGAAAATCTTCAACGAAGAACTGATACCCCAGAAAACTGATCTACCATGCATCGCACTCGACGCAAATATCTCAACGACAAC
>SDVV010031331.1:0-11562 GCA_016164225.1 Gammarus roeselii
AAATACGTATATTTGCCCCGCGGGTTAGAAATACGTACCTTTGCCCCGCGGGTTAGAAACACGTACCCTAGGTTAGGTTAGGTTGGGCAGGAAAAGTTTCATTCAAGTGATAACCGGTAAAATGGTACGACTGGTGGCTGATTCTGACGTTGGCTGAAACAGATTTTCGCCAGAATGTCACTGGCAGATATGACAGTGTCTGATGTGACTGAGGAACGCTATGAATGTTCGCTGTTAAAAAATGGTACCGTAGGTAGGTAGTCGGAACAACTTGGGGCTGATAAGGCAGTTGGCGGAGATGATAGTGGTTGATCTGACGTTAGCTATAAAAGAATTTAGCGCCAGGGATAGCGACCCATCATAGCATACCTCACTTAGAGCAGCCACTTTCATGTCCGGAACTGTTATATCAGCCACGGGTCGTACCATTTACTGGTTATCACTTTATTGAAATTTTTCCTACCCAACCTAACCTAACCTAGGGGTACGTGTTTCTAACCCACGGGGCGAAGGTACGTGTTCCTAACCCAGGTGGGCAAACGTACGTAATATTCTAGGGTACGTGATGCAGATTTTTAGCGGTTATGACAGTGTCCGGTTATGACAGTGTCCGGTCATTAAAGTGGCGCAAATGCGCGTGGGCTGAAAGATTTTTAGCGGTTATGGCAGTGTCCGCCATGACAGTGAGCTGAAGTGAAATGGTGCTAGTGCGCGTGTGCTGAAATATTTTTGAGCGGAAAAGTTGGGCTATCAAATTTTTCTTCATAAAAAAAATTCGTACGATATTATATCTGGATAAAGTTCCTTTCTGAATAACATAACATCAATTACATCTTCGACAAGTCGAGATACCGAGCGGAAAATTTTCATTTTTTTTTTTTAATAATCTTCAATCTTAAACAAATTTTCTTTTAATACTGTACCTTCAAACGCAAATTTAAACTTGACCTGCTTGAACTTGCACGTTCAGAAATTCTTGAATTCTAATTTACTTCCACTACTCAATTTTCAATGTCAGGTATTTGTTATTCCTCATTGTATTTTTAAGGACCCTTCCATCAACTTTTGGTCCTGTTTTTTAACACAAATTTCCTGTTATCTCGTTCCAGACAGGACCTGTTTAATTATCAGACCAATATTTCATGAATTATTGAAATGTTTTTTCATGTGCATATGTTACATGCCATTTTAACTTTGGTATTAGTTTGCAAATTTTTTGTTTTCCTCAGCCAAACATCATGTTAGTAAATGTATTACAAAACCTCATCATGAACATTTTCAACGCTTATGTTTCTTACATGAATGTGGAGGTGGCGAGAGAGCGTGCAATGAACAGACGCCCTTGGCACCCCGCTGCCGGGGTGGTCGTGGGTGAGGGGGGGGGCAACCATTATGACGCGGCGGGGGTAAACCTGTGAAAACTGTCGGGCCCTGCTGCTGACGACGGATCTTTGGACCCAGAGTGTAAGTTGAGGGGGTACCGGCCAGACCCTTGAGCACAAAAGGGCTAAGTTGTGTGAGTGTGAGCGTATGAGGGTGTGAGGTGCGCCTTGCCGTCGGCCACCCCCCTTTCTGGGGGATGCGGCCTAGTGTCTGTGTCTGTATGTTTCTTATCATATGTTAGTTCAAACTGTTCCTTAATTTACTTATTTTCTTGAGATTTGCAGTACAATGCAACTTTTTTATGTCATAACATATCGAACAATAGGGAATAGTGAATGTCCTCCAACAACGTCCATCGATTAGTGGTACGTAGAGGCAAATTCACTAACACACCTTAGCTATACATTAAAATTAGGTATAAATAAGTAGCAAATGATTTCTTCAGAAAATCTCACGCTGACGAAGACTTGGTACATACCATCAGTGTATTCTGATATTTCAGTAAGTTGTCAACCTGTTATTATACCTATATAATTTTTATTTCCTTGAATCCCTGAAATTCTTAGAAGTCCTAAATTCTTAAATCCGTACATTCTTAAAATCCATCCAGCGGTTTTTCATTCCATCTGTGGAAGGTCTGGGCGCCGACAGGAGTTTTTTTCTTGTTGTCTCCTAATGCCGCTCCGACGGATGATGAGAGAAAGGGAGGGAGGGGGGTATTGGCGCTGAGAGGTATGAGGTATTTTCTTTTTGTCCCATAAGGCTGCTCCGACGGATTGCGGAAATGGTTCTGTAGACCATATAGCCTACATAGGGCGATGAGAGGGAGGGGGGTATCAGCAAGGAGGTGTGGGAAGTCACTTTGGGGGTTACGAGGACGGGAGAGCGTAGGGGGAAGAGATGGTGTGAGCCTTTGGGAGGCAGAAGGTGCCAGCGAGTGTGATAGTTGTTATCAAGTTTGGGATTTGTAAGCGAGGGTAGGAGTTGTAAGCGAGTGTAAGAGGTTGTAAGCGTGTGTGGGAGTTGCAAGAAAGTGTGGGACACACTTGCTTGATGTGAGACTGAGCGTGTGAGGCGTGACAGTGTTATTGGTGCGACCAAGTGTGAGTATCGTGAGTGAGTGTGGAAAGTGTGTACGAGTGTAGGTGATCGTGTGAAATATGAGGTAGAGTGGAACGCTTGAGTGAATATGTGTGGGCGTGTGAGGAGTGAGCGAGCGTGGGTGATGCAAGCAAGTGGGAGAGGTTGTGGCGTGTGAGTGGTGTTAGTGTGTAAGTGTGATCCGGTAAGTGGTGTGTGCCAGTGTGGTCGAGAGTGAGGGATTTGGGCGAGATTGGGTGATTGTAATCGAGGGTGAGTGGTGTGCTCGAATGCGAATCATTTGGGCGAGTGCGAGTGAAATATGCGAATATGAGTGATGTGGCCGAGTGTGAGTGGTGTTGGCGAGTAACTCTGATGTATCCGTGTATGAGTGGTAGCCGAGTGTGATTGGTGTGGCCGAGTGTGAGTAGTGCTGGCGAGTATCTCTGATGTGGCCGTGTATGAGTGGTAGCCGAGTGTGAGTGGTGTACCCGAGTGTGAGTGGTGTTAGCGAGTATCTCTGATATGGCCGTGCATGAGTGGTAGCCGATTGTGGATATGTGGCCGAGTGTAAGTGGTGGGGCCGGGCTCGAAGTAGGTTGGAGAGCACGTGTGATGGGGACGAATGTGAGAGGTGTGGCAGATATTGAGTAATGTAACAGATTTTGAGTGGGGTTTCAGAGTACGAGGGGTGAGGCAGAGTGTGAGTGGTGTGGCAGAGTGAGTGGCTTAACTGAATGCTATTGGTGCAGTCCAGTATGAGCAAGGTCCCCGAATGTGAGTATTTTATTCAAGCGAGAGCGGTGTGACAGAGTGTGAGAGGTGTGGCAGAGTGTGAATGACGTAGTCAAGAAAGTAGATTGATTATTTCTGATTGTGAGTGGTGTTTCCGAGTGAGTGCAGTGTAACAGAGTGTAAGGGGTGAGGCAGTGCGGAGTGGTGTTTCCAAGTGTGAGAGAAGGATTTTCAATTGTCTTCATTATACTGAATATTCATTCGACGTTTTCTTCACTGTCTGACAACTACGAAATTATTGTTTCCAAGTAGGAAGAGGATATGTTTTGTATCATGCGCTGTGTCTATCACTACTATTAGTCTACATCGTCTTGTAATACTCTGCTTTCCATTATTACACTGTAAAAAAATATGGGTATTTTTACCTAAAAATCGGGGTCAGCTGGTGTTACCATTGTCAGTGGTAGAATAAAATGTTACTATGAAATAAATTAGTGTTGTTTCCATCAATAACCGAACCCAGTAAAATAGCAATAGGTTGGTACTTTAACCCAACATAGTTACTCCAATAAACTAAGAGGAGGTTATTTAGAGAAAGAAATGTGCGGTATTTTTACGAAATAGGGGTTAGCTGGTGTTACCAGTGCCCCTTGTAAAATAACGAATCACAGTTAAAAAAAAATAATCATTTTTTTTCCAAAAACGCTATCTAGTTGAATGACGAAATGAAGGTACTTTACCATGACTTTGTTTCTTCAAGAAACCCAGAGGAACCTCCTAGAGAAAACATGGTCATGTTAGAATACCTTCTTTTTGTCATTCAACTGGATTGCGTTAATGAAGAAAAACAGTAATATTTTTTTAACCAGTGATTCTTTACTTTACAAGGGCATTGGCAACACCAGCTGACCCCTATTTCAAGTGGAAACACCACACATTTTTATTTTTGAATAACCTCTACTTAGTTTATTGAAAGGTTGGATTCAAGTACTGTCCAGTAGTTATTTAACCAAAGTTAAGTTGTTGATGGAACACATATTCATTAATTTATGTAGTTAGATTACTTTACCACTGAGAATGGTAACACCAGCTGACCCCGATTTTTTGAGAAAAAATACCTATATTTGTCACAGTGATATAGATCTTTCTGAGGTGAAGGAGCCATGTGTGGCGAACAGCTCGAAAGCCCTGTCATAAAACGTCACTAAAAGGAAGTAGAAAATAAAAAAATGTCTGTATTATACTGTTTGACGTATTGAACGAGTGCCAGGAACAGATGTCCGTTGAAGCGACCATCAAATCAGCGTGGTCACATAGCGTTCATGTCGGCGGTCACGCTAGTGGGAAACTGGCAGGGTCTGCAGTCCGCCCTCCGGTCCAGTCGCACAAGGAATGTCTTCGCGGTTGTATCGTGCCGAATGCTTGAGTATCTGTAAGATAAAATTGAATGGTCACACCATCGCTCTTCAATCGACAATCGAAGGCTCTTCAGGGCCGAGTCAAACGCACCTTTAAGAATACTTATTTGCTTACGCCTATTCCTCGTTAGCTCTCGCTTCATCCACCCTGATACAACTCGCTAACAACGCCTTCTTCGAACCATACATTAAACTATATTAGGTCTACCTCTGTTTCCTCCTGCTCACTTCTTAGTGCATCGATTATTTATATGTATTCAACTCTGTCGAATTGGTGTGCATAGTCTACTTTATTTGCCATCCCTCTTCTAAGCACACATTTCTGAACAGGCCCATTTCTCCAGAAATGGGGACATGGACGACAAGGAGCACCTCACACTCGTCTCACGCACTCACACGCAAACAAACTTGGCTCTCGTGCTCAAGAATTTGGCCAGGACACCGCAACACACACTTCGGGTTAAGAGTGAAGGTTGGTGCGTCGCAGTGTGGCTGGTGGGCATTGACACGCTGAAAGATTCAATGTTCTGGTGTCCACTATTAATATTATAACGCACGGGTGGCCATTTGTTAACTGACACACAACCCTCAAAGTTAATCCAGATAGCAACAAGAACACACTCTACCCCACCACTAAGCCGGCCACCCAAATCTCGCCTCCCACCTCCCTTTGTCTCAACACGCATGTGTCGGAGGGTATCGAGGGTTTCGGGCGGTGCGCTGGCGCGGTTTTAACTACCGCAGGTGGAAACCAGGGCTAAGTAACACCAACAACAAATCCACACTGTTCCTCATCAACCACACCAGCCATACTGCGCCTAAACCTTTTGATTGGCACCCTTCCGTACAACTTGCAGCAATACAACAATCTGTTACCTTTGGAGTTACTGCATTCATTTTAATACCATAACCCTTATACAGCTGATCAAGGCATATACTGCGCCACTGTTTTAGCACAACGCCAGGCACAAAACAGATTCAGTAGCCCAACCATCCATTCAAATAATTTTACTTTACCCCACTTCAAGCACTCAGTCAGTTAGAATGACAAGTTTGGGGCATTTACTGCTTAAATTCCCTCTACTATCTTGAACGCCCCTGCATTGGTAACGTCAGCGATAAGTTCTTGTCTGCTGCATTCAACACCTCTCCCTGGTGATGTCCACAATAAGTCTTGCCCCCAAAAATGACATCTGTGCACCACCACCTATACAGCAACACTGTCAGCCTCTCTAACAATCAATTGGTCAAAAAATGAAGCTCACCTCTTACGTACATCATCACTCTCCACCAGCAACCACCAGACAGTTATATTTCACATCACCGTCAATTTCTCAGTTTTCCCATTCCTCGCAATCTTTCCAAACCTATTTTTTTGTTCTCTTCCAAATTCTACCACAACTGTCCCTATGACTCTCCTCACCATCTGCTTCACCTCTTTTTTCTTATATGTACAGTTGTCATAGGCCATCCCCAACTTTGCTTTCAACCGCTTCCCATAGGCTCTTCTCATTGAGACACCGCCAATTAAACCTCATCGTTTCACCACACTCAAACCTTGCTCCTACATCTTATCTGCCCACATGTCACACAGTTTTTGCTCATCTCAACACTGTATCTCAGAACATCTCCACTTATTTCTCAACATTCTCTAGACTTTGCCCTCTCACAATGTAATATTATTCCTATAACTCATGCTGGAACTTGTCAGTTCAGCTTGTCACATCTAGTTAACTCACCTTCACTAACTCTTCCTCCCCCTACTGCTCGCACAGGGCTGCGGCAACAGCACTGACAACGCGCTCCCGATACTTTCTGTAAATAATGACCATTTACAGAAAGTTAGCTTAATTTGCCACAGATTCATTCACAATCAAAGAAAAAACATGATACATTTTTCGAAGTTTCAGGAAATTCCACTTCATAGGATAAACAGCAGCTGTCAATTTTTTTTTGACAGGCACATTATGGTTTTTATTGTACTCTTAGTACATTTATGAGTGTATGGTGGCATCTGGAGAGGCTGTTATGTAGAAAAGAAGTGGAAACAATGTTACAAACCATGGATTTTCAAGATAATTGTACTAGCTGCAGCTTAGAAAGCTATAAGCGCCTCTTCCATTTTAAGAACGGGAGTCATTCAAATTTTGATAATTCGGTCAGTTGAGAACTCCAACACCCTCAGATTTTGCCACTGATGGATCTCATTTGAAAAAAATAACATAAAATGTCACCGCAGAATCGGGTAATCGAGGACAAGCGGGGTAATTGAGGACACCAGGAGGCACTACATCATCTGTATCTATTGACACAAACACCTATAAATGTGTACCAGAGGAGGATAACATGTTTGGGAGAAGTAGTAATAATCTAGACTTAATTGTGGCATGTTCAAGTGGAATATGCTAATTTTTGTTTATTTCTCTTTTCACACACATTTTCCGACCAGAATGCTAAGAGTTGTACAGATGACACTAAAATGTCTAAAAAAAAGTTTAACAGCTTCTTTAGTACATTCTCTGCAGTGCTCAGTCTGCTCTATTGGAAGGTGGGTCTGAAATATCATTAATTTTTAGATTTTTTTTAAGACATGGCAATTGAGGACAGTAGCCGGGTCAATTGAGGACAGTAGCTGGAATAATTGAGAACACCTTGTGGGGAAATTAAGGACAACTGAAAAATGCATTCAGTTCATGAATAAACCATTAGGTTTATTGCAGGATGGTGCAAACATGCAACCTTTGGATGTGACATGCAGATCTAGGCAAATTGACGACTTATTCTGATGAGAGTGAATCAGAAAAAAGTGAGGGTGAGGATGCTACACCAGTGATGCATGATGAGTCATGCAGGTGACTCATTGTTCAGTCAAGGATCTGCAGATTGGTGACCATGTCATCACCAAATTTGAACCCATCAAACAGGCAGAAGTGCATTATGTTGGTGAGATTCTGCCAAAGGAAGGTTCTAAATCGAAGGTTACCTACTACAGAAAAGTCTAGGTCCATCAAGACAGAGACTCTTCACAAGTATTAGCATATAAAGAACCTACCAATTTACATGTGGCTGTCACTAGGACAGCAGACAAAGTCCTGAAACTTGCAGGTAGACTGGTTTGGTAGGATGCTACTGGCAGCCTACAATACACATTTGGAAAGATATGAATGAATTAGCTAACTACTAGTTTTCTCAATTGCCCCTGCTTGCTAACATTTTCCTTAGCCCTGGCCTGTTCTCAATTGCCTGACTAGGGTAATTGAGAGCACTGCTCTCAATTGACCCAAAGGGGCAGTTGAGGACAAACACGAGTTTCATGCCATTTTACTACTTTAAATAGCTGATACTGTAGCCAGGGAAGTCATGTTCAAGATTAATACATGAACATGAGATGAAACAACATGATTTTTATTGTGTGAACCTTAGCGTATGAAAAAGTGCAGAATTCTGTCCTAAATTACCTCATTCTACAGTATATCCCATCCCCAAACAATTCTCTTGAAATAAATTGTTTGGATGATCAACAAATGATTTTTGGGTCATTTCTAGAATTGCATGTTAGCAGTTTCATATATGCAGCCTTGTCGACTTAATTTGCATGCATAACTACAACAGGGTTACAAACTAGCTATGAATATTTTTCAACAAGTCTACAACTTTCATCTGATCAGAACCCGAATTAAAAGAATTGGCAATATGATATTTAATAAAAAGCAAGCTATATTCAAACCTAGTTTGTTATAAGTGGAATAAAATTTCCTCACCCTTATCATTTGAGGAAGTGGAGAGCGTGGAAGGCTGCGCTCTTCAAGCAATGTTCTTCCATACTTGGATTAGGGAGTCCTCCAACTGTGGTTTCAATTTATCCCACTGCAACTTAATTTTATTGCTTCCAGCTAACCTAGTGAGATACCTAATTTGTATTTGTAACAAATGCATGTTGAATACCATGACACTTCTAAGTTGGTGATACGCTATATGAATAACTAACATCAAAACTATTTTTGAAGAAAAATTAAATTACACTTCATAGCATGACTAGGTACTCAAAAAGTACAATTAGGACACATAAATATATTTAGCAAGATGACACAAAACAATCAATTCTGAAAAAAAAATAGTGATGTGCGAAAGTATCGGTATTGGTGGGTTTCGGCCATTTTTGATGTTATCGGTATTAGTGAAAAATAGCGGATACTTTGAAATACATTGGTTTCATATAACAGCATATACCAAATACCTAAAAAGATGAGAAGACGCATGATGTGTTCGGTATTTACCCTTATATCATAGGTACATTATGATATAAAATAAAATGTGATTCATAATTTAAAGTCCCTCAAGATTCACTGAGGAATACTGTCTATTTAGATTTTTATCTGTATCAAAGTCAAGGTGCCTAACAGACTTATGAACCAATAACTAAAAGTAGATAGTCAATCACCGAATATCTTTACTGGAATAGTGATTTTTTAAACTTTGTAGGAATAAAATTTACTGAAGTGGAAATGAATACTTCAACCAACTGTTATGAGTATGCAGCATTGTAACTAAAGTAACTTTGAACATTCCATCATCAACCTCACAACAGTTACATAAGAAAATACACAAAGGGAGATATGCCACCTAAACCGGTGTGACTCCCCGCACCCCATCCCCATGTATCTATTAATAAAACCAAAAAAAAATCCTGGAAAACACAGGTTCACTTAGTTGATTTTTCATAAATTTTATGCGCGTAATGAATTTCAACAAGTGGCTGATAATTACTAACAAAGACTTGCTCTTCAATTCAAGTGCCAGTCAATGTTTGACATCCAACATGTTGGTTCCTAAAGGGGAGTGTGAGGAGTTGCCCTGGTCAATGCAATAACTGTCGTTATATACCAGCTCATTATGATTAAACATCAGACATACTCAGCTGGTATCAGTATCAGTGTTGACCAAATTTTATGAATAAGTTTGTTTCTAATTAATTGAACTGAAATTAGATATTCAGCACAGAAATAGACCAATAATCCATGTCAAATAGAGTTGTTTCCTTCCATGTTATTAGTTGACTTGTAACATCAAGGGATTCAAGGAGTAACCCCAATCTGTCCACTGCGGCCCGCGGTGCAGTCGACGCTAGTTCCAAACAGAATATCATGTACCTAGCTCGTTACTGGAGAGCTAAATCATTCATAAACCGAATACATGCTGGGGTCACTCCTCACAGTTGTAAATTTCTATATGTTTACATGTTTATGAATAGTGTTTTGAAATTTATTTTTTAGACAACAAACTTTTTGCAAGATATTCAAGAAGTTACCACATGGTAGTACATTCTGCGTGTTGACAGATGATCAGTCTGTTATGTGTTGGCGGCCAGCTGTACGCGGGAGTGCTAATCAAGAGGATTAGAGACACTACTGATTGGGCGATTGGTGAAGAACAGTATGGCTTCAGGAGTGGTAGCTGATGTCCCATTTATATTTTTGTTGAGCGACATGAATGTGAGAAAAACTTTTTGCGGAAAAGGATGCGTTCTGAACCTTCATGAATCTGAAAAAGGGCTACAAGGGGCAGCGTTTGTATGAAGTGGGTGAAGTTTTTTGAAAGCGTATGTTTCTATGTTAGCATTAGAGCATGTGCCGGTGTGATGAGTGAGGTCAGATCTTGGTTTACTGTGAAATCTCTGCATGGATGAAGTAGCCAAGGAGCTGAAGGCAAGTGTAATGGGTCGAGATTTTGAGCTGATAGGAGCAAATTAGCTGAGTTGGCAGTCGAGTGAGTTAAGGTTTGCGGACGATACGGCATTGGTGACTGATTCGGTAAAAAAAATTGTATAGGCTGGTGTCAGAGTTTGAAGCTTGTGTGAGAAGAGGAAGCTATTCGTTATTGTTGGTAGCCGCAAAAATAATGAGATGTTTGAAGAATGTCGATGCGAGCAGAATTACTATTCTTCGAAATTCAGTTATATAGGAGGAAGTTCAGTGTTTTAAATACATCTGCACTCGAGCTGAGAAGACCGATTTTGTGGAAACCGAAGTGAAATAATGCGGGAAAAGCATGTCAATTATTCGGTGCACGGAAGAGTGTAATTGGCTGTAGGATGTATAGTATGAAAGTAAGCAAAGGTTGATTGAGGAGTAGTTATCTCAACTGTGCTTTACGAAACGAAGACTTGGGATGCGAGATCAGAAAGAGAATGAGGTTGAATGTATTCAAAATTAAATGTTTTAGGGGCATGGCTGGAGTGACACAGATTTTTTTTATCTATAACGACGTTTTTTAAATTGAAAAGGGGATGTTGAGAAAGTTAGAGGACAGAGTACATTCACGCGTTCTGAGATAGTTCGAGCATATGATGGGAATAGATAATGGTAGATTAATGAAAAGGATGATATAAGCGGAGGTGAGTGAACATAGGACTAGAGGCAGACCAAGGATCAGGTGAAAGGATAACATGGAGCAGGCGTTATGGTTTGGAGAGAGACCAGTGTGGAGGTAGCGAGAGGGCGTGCAATATAGACGTGATTGTTGAATGGTTGAGAATGAATGAGTTTTGACTCTTCACTGATCTGTTTTCCCTCCCTTGGCGTCTTGTAGAAAAACGGAATGGTCGTGGGTGGGAGAGGGCTCGGTTACTTTAACAGAGCAGGGGTAAATCTGTTTAGGTTGTGAGACCCTGCTCCTGACATTGATCTCGAACCTCACTCTGATTGGAAGTGTGTGTTGCAGTTTCTCCTGGTCATACTCGTTAGTGATAAAGGGCTAAGTTTGTTTGCTTGCATAGCCTATACGAGAAAAACGTCTGAGGTGCGCCTTGCTGTCGGCCACATCTCTTTTTGGAAGATTCGGCCTATTGTCTGCAGTCCAACAGACGGATATACATAAGAAAAAAATCTGGGTGTCAACTGTAATTTTAATATTAATTGAATTTAACTTTTTGACTCCAATTTGTTTG
>SDVV010031332.1:0-11562 GCA_016164225.1 Gammarus roeselii
TTAGGCCAGAGCCCACAAAACGCATTTTTGATATGACATATCTAAAAAAGTCACTACCGGCAATTTGGTCTTAAACCCTCTATTTATCCCTATGTGATGGTGATGATTTTTTTTGTGGTTTCCGTCCGGTTTCAAGTGTACAAAAACGTACGTGTTGAAGTAAGAAGAAAATTATTCTCTGCTCAGTCTGGTCGGTGAGCTAGCACAATTTGAATGAGAGGTAGGGAACTTGTAAATGATACAGCTGTTCAATATTGAAGTGAAATTAGTCAATGACGCATCCGAATGACTTTTAAAATTGAAATTATTTCGAGAATTCAATTCAAATAACATTAGTCATGTAGCTTGCTTGGAAGGGGGAAGGAGGAAGGGGAGAGATGGTGTAGTACCTCACTTGTCAGAGGGAGAAGTTACTACACATCCCAAGTGAAGGCCCCGTAGAGAACCCACAAACGCCAGGTAGCGAGTCTATCCCGGATACCATTACACACGGCTACCGACTTGTACGAGTTTGCATTTGCTTTAGTTCGTTCCCTGTTTTAATGCCATTTCAGATCACTTCTATCTCTTGCCCTGCTCGGTCGCACTGCATGCACCCAATATAGGAAAATGAACTGTAAAAATCGTTCGTAATTTACGTGGTTTTGTCATGTAAATACTAAAATAACACTCATGGACGTCTCCAATCATCACATCTCATTTCAAACTCCACCATCGCAAACTTCAATTGATTGGACAGTAAGAAGATCTATGTTTGTTACTGCAACTCTCCAGCTCCTCGCACCTGGCTGTGATTGGGCCGTTGATTCAGAACCGGCCAATAACAGTTAACCAAACAAGGCTCGGCGCCCTCACATCAAAGCGCCTCCTTTGATGTTCCGTCCGGATCCATACCACATGGATCAGTACTGACGGCATTCTGAATCTATATATAGGGCGATTCTTATGCAGCAATTCTTATGACATGGATGCACTTTATCAAGACGATGCTATTTACCTTAAGATGTGAGATGAACTAATCCCATGAACTCGATTGCGTTGAATTATCACGACATCCAGCATTCCTTTATTTCTCCCAATCTTCCATCGACTGAGTATGCCAGTTACGTCTAGTTTTCGAGAGTATAAACGATCACCCCTCACTCTACCACACAACACAAAACCCCTCACCATCTACCGAGAAAACCCTCACCCTAACAACCCTCTATTTATCCTTCTGCTTATTCATTCACGAAAATGCGCTCAGGACGCCTCTCCTCTACTCACACGGCAGCGATCATAGTAAATCATTCTTTGAAACCCAATATCAATATTTTTTTTAACTACTTACCTTGCAATACCCATACAAGCCGTGAACGCACTTGTATTTGTTGCCACACTGGAGGCCGCTGGGGGAGCCCAGCGTCCGCGCTAAAATTATTTCTGCACACGCGCACTATCGGCACTTCACTTCACCTCACAGTCATGGCCGGACACTGTCATAACCGCTAAAAATCTTTCATCACACGTGCTCTCGACCTAAACAATGTTTCAGCCCACACGCATTTTCCGCCACTTCAAAATCTGCCACTGTCATATTTGTCACTGTCTTTACACCCAAACAGGCGTACCAACCTACCGGTTATCACTGCAATTAAACTTCCACAAAAACGTTAAAAAACGGCATTACGTACCCTAGAAAAATACGTATGTTGGCCTCGCGGGTTAGAAATACGTACTTTTGCCCCGCGGGTTAGAAACACGTACACTAGGTGAGGTGAGGTTGGGTAGGAAATGTTTCATTAAGGTGATAACCTGTAAAACGGTACGACTGGTGGCTGATTCTGACGTGGGCTGAGACAGTGTTTAAGCAGAATGTCAGTTGCAGATATGACAGTGGCTGGTGTGACTTAGGAACGCTATGAATGTTCGCTCACAAAAAATGCTACCGTAGGTAGGTAGTCGAAACAATTTGTGGCTGATAAGGCAATTGGCGGAGATGAAAGGGGCTGATCTGACGTTTGCTATAAAAGAATTTAGCTCCAGAGATAGCGACCCACCGCTGGCGGGTCTAAAAAACTTCGTGGGCGACGGTCCAAAGTGCGGCAAAAATTATTCGACTCTCCATTGCAAACTTTAGCGGATTCCTTATGGCCGGGTGAGTTATTCAACTCTGGAAATGTTTGACGAAGTGTCCTGATTTTCTTCAAATGAAAATACCTACAATCGAGTTACCACATCCATGCATGTTAAAGTATCGCAAATGATCATTACACTCAGAAATGATGACATTTTTATCGTTCAACGTTCAAATCAAATTCTGTGCACTCTTCCCATTCAACAATTCACATTATTCGGAAGGAGAGCTCAGCGCCATCTACTGACGTTCGGCGTGCATTTATTTTGTTATATCAAAGATGATACGATGTCAACTGTTTTCCATGAAATATACATATTCTCTTTGCTGTACATAAACATGGAACCTTTGTCAGTTCAGCATCTACTTGCGTGTCAGAAAATGAAGTCTGAGGAATTATTACCCATTCGTTCAACGGACATACCCTGGCTTTATTCAATGAAATTAATGTAATCTTATATATGAGATGGTTCTGTAAATTTTAACCTACCGTTGTTACCTTCGAGAGAAGATCGCGAATTAAAGGTTATGGTGAAAGCCAGATCCATTGGCGACATGACACCTCCTGAGGGCGCTCTGACCATTAACAAAGTCAATAGTGGTTCAGTTTCTGCAATTTGCTGCTAATGCCGTCATAAGCCTTTTCTCCTCTAGTGGTGCTTCTTGTCCTGTCTAGAAAGCTGTGATCCTTGCATGCACAGGCTGGCCTTTAGAGATACATATTTATGTAATAACGTATTTGGTAACAGTAGAACAAAAGTGTTTAAAGTCAAACCTCATCATCCCAAATAGCTTTCTTCACTCATTTTAATGATCCATGCTCCACTATTAATAAATTGATTTCTGACTCAGTATGTTCAATCAACACTTGCTTGAAAAGCTCTTCGTCCTTTTTTTCTCTTATTGGCTCCCAAAGCTTATCACATGTCCGCTGCCAGCAGCCACTGCCAATACCCTAGTCGTTTGCCACCGAAATGGCTCCATCGACACAGAAAAACCACAAATCTCCCTAATAGCGGGATAAACCTGGATCGCGCCGAATGAACAGCCTGTGTTTGCCTGAACTGGGCAGCAGCGAATAACAGAACAGCTTGTCATAAAGCTCATCGCTAACCCCATATCGAGTCGGGTTAGATCAACAAAGTAGCAATCCGATGAGACCCAATCCGATGGAAAAAGCAACCAATAACCTAGATAAGGCTATATGCTCTACAATCGGGCTCTTCTAACACACAAGGAACAAAGGGAAACATGACATAGTTGAGCTGGATGCTGGAAGACATGAATTTTGTGATTTTAGCCGCCGTAGCGAGAAATAAAATGCTGAAGGTTTTGTCCGAGTAGTCTGCTCTAATTTCATAAATAAATACACATTTTACTTAAAAAAATTTATACCTTCTTAAGGTTTTTGAAGGTATAATCTTGTTTATATTCAATTAGGCAATATGAATTCATTGAATAATTTTGATAAATACAATGAATGTTGTGTTTTTTATGTATTTTCAACATTCGAAAATCATAATCGGTAAAGATCTTTTCCAACTCAAGAAATACATTGTCTGTCTCATGTTATAATTATTCGTTTATATCAATAATGATTCCTAAATATTTTTGCTTTGAATATTTTTTTTTTGTTATTTTATCTTGTTAAAAAAACACAACACTGCTCTTCATTTGTTCAAACTGTTGTTAATTTGACTGAGACAATGTAAATTTCGCATGAGTGTGACAACATGTGGCATATAATGCCCAGTTATAAATTTAAATTCAGTGAATCTACTAAACATGCATTGCAATAATACATATTACTTCGATTTCGATATACAAACATTTTTATTTGGATTATTCTCAGCAAAAAAAGTACATATATGATTCAATTCAAAATAATTACAATTTTTTTAAATAAATGTACATTACAACAAACTGATAGTTGTTCATGACCTTGTTCATTTCAGAAATTTTAATATTATTTCAACAGGCATGATAAATGAATCAGGCGAAATGATCTTGTTGATTTTTTTTTGTCTATTAAATGTTATGTTTCTATTCCAATTTCTGACCGTAGTCTTGATTTTATCCCGCACAACTTTTTTATCAGAATCAGTAACGAAGCCACTGAAAAACTACATGTTAAAGGTCCTAAGCATTTACATCGACTTTGTCAAAAATTGCTTGAAAAACAAAACAAAATTAGAGTATTTTGTAAATTTATTCTCGAATACTTTTGTGAAACATCAAATTGCTCGTAATAGTTGTATTTGGGAAACGAGTAATGTCAAAGTTGCCCGTTCATATTGCCCGTTATAGAGCTCTGCATGGGAACCAAAGAGGCAGTTGATGGCAGTCTCTGAGTTGTTGGCAGCCGTCCTAGAGCGCGTCGGCCAATCAGCTCAGAGAAACGCCGTCGCGTAGCTCCGGAATACAAACCTTGGCAAACTCCCACGTCCAACAAAGCTTTTTATTTCAGTCAGCTGTTATCGAACTTGTATCAAACAGGGATATTTTGTCACTGTATTAGCGACACGGGCAACCCCGTTTTGTTTACAAGTGCTTACAAGTGTTTACAAGTGTAGGAAGACAACAACAGGCCAATTGGCCCAAACTAGGTTGAATTTTGATATCAAGTTCTAAAGCAGAACGTCTAAGAGAGCTTCACGTGCCATTTCTGTTGTAATAAAATTAAGAAAGGGAACGGTTGAGCTGTTTATCGGTGATTTATGTAGAGCTTATCGAGCCGAGACTTGAAAGTTTCGATTGTATTGCTGTTTACAACCTCCGTTGGAAATTTGTTGCCAGGTATGATATCCCGCACTACCTCGTACAAAAACAAAGACAGTATGGTCAAGTTATACAATGAATTTGTTAGACCGCATATCATGTATTCCGTTCAATTTTGCTCTCCGTATCATAGAAAAGACGTTATTAAATTAGAGAAGGTTCAACGTAGAGCTACCAAACTCATCCCTTCTCTGCAGAATAAATCGTATGAAGACAGGCTACGTGAACTCAATCTTTATTCGCTAGAGAAACGTAGAGTCAGAGGCGACATGATTGAAGTGAGGAAGAATATGAAGGGTAAGGAAAACGTCGACCTTAACGAGCCTTTTCACTCTGGATACGAACGGAATGACTAAGAACAATATATACAAAATCGTTGGGAAACGTTTCTCTCTCGACATCACGCGCAATTTTTTCACGTATAGTGAAAAGATGAATTGTTGCAGTGTGCAGAATTATTTTACTTAGTGTTTTAATGAAGACATTTTCAGAAGGGGGGAGATGGTAGCGTAGCACCAGAGCTGGTAAACGTTAATGTATGAGAAGGGATAAAAGGATGTGATGGTCAGGACTAGGTTTGCAACTGAGTACACACATATTATTTTCCCTAACTTTTAATCTATAATAATACTATTCGAAAACAAAACTCATATAAAATGAAACATTATGCATATATTATACCTTATTATGAATAATGACATTGCAAACCAACCCTGACTACGATGTTTTTTAACTCACGAGGATGACAATCATCCATTGACCAACAGTTGGTGTCAGGGAGTGTTTTGACCTTTGGAAAGCATAGAAGCACTCATAAATCTGATTTAAAATTGATTTTTATGACGTCAAAGTTCATTACATTCAGACGTGCTGCAAAGGCTGTAAATTTTTGATAATTTTATTATATATCTTGAATATTTTAAATTTGATGGCATGCACAAAACAAACGAGAAAATTTTCGGAATACGAAATCTCGATTTCACAATCAGATCAGTTCAATATGGTGACCCATTGAATACCTGACAACGATTAAGCAAAGTAGTTTCATGTGAATCAATTACTGAATAATGCAGTTTGTGATGCCACGCGATGGTTATTTGGAAAGAGTAATGCCAAACCACTAAATATTTAACCGAATTTCTATATTAGTTGAATACTTTTTTTCATTATACAAATAGATAGACAACTCTGACATATTCATCAAAGCCAAAAATATAAAGTAGAACGTATATGACCAATTGCGAGCTCCTGGCCCAGCAGTTTCTCAGTGATAAAAAAACGCTGGAAGCTTTTTTTTTAAGCAAAACTTCTTAGATGTGGAGATCACGCACGATAAAATCTTGAAACATTTCCACACCAGAGTAGAACTGAACTGTAGAATGCCTTATATGGACGGATTATCGACTAAATTGAAACATAGCGTAATATTGCATCATCGAACCCGTATGATTTGTAAGGAAGTATGACTGAACGGCAAAGCAGACGAATCTGCGCAAGTAATGTCAGAAACTTTATTGAGTCTGGATGGCAAAGGATATTTTTCTGAGTTTTTTCAATTATTTATTAAAATTTGAAATTAGTTCAGTATACCTTGTTTATGGCAAAATAACTTTATCTCGTCCAGTCCTGAGGGTAAAATGATTGTGTATCAACACATTTTGCCCTTTAGCTCGAAGTCAAGAAGAAAACAACCGGCTATGTACACCTACCTCAGGTCATGCAGGGAAAACATGGTTAAATTGTAGATTAACTCAGAAGATCGTTTTACAGAAAATATCTCATTTGAAACCGTTAGGACACAATACTCCCATAAATCACAGTCACAACTAAAAATGTTAGTTCAATTTTGTTCTAAATTGAAGGACATGGGGAAAAAAAACTGCTGAAAAAAAAAATCTCACAAAAGTTTCGAAAATAAATTGCAATCACCGTTGGGTCACGATAAAAATGCTGTTAGCAGAACACAAAATTAGTAGCAAATGTGTACTACCAACGGTAACAGAAAGGCGAAACCATTGAGTGGTTAGCGGTCTGAAGCAGACTCTGCATTTTTAATAATCGACGAATATGGCGGAGATGTTATTTTTTGCCGAGAGCAATGGCTGACGTGTTACCTCGGTTTGCTCGAACAAAAATTCTCAGATGGTTTCCAGTCGACTGTACAATACGCTTCCACCTCCGTTTAAACTTTTGCGTGATACTACATTATATTCTATGCTAAACGATGATGGTGTCTTCAAACATTCAAAACTTGTTTTGGGTCTATGTTGATGTTGATAAGAGTGCTACTGCCCCACACGAAAGAACAAATGCTTATATAGACGAGTTCAGAGCCTCATAATCCATTCCTTATATCGCGGTTCCTACTCGAATTACTGGCAATACTTCGAAACTGATTGATAAGCTGTGGTTCAAGATATGTTACTTCGATGCACGTCAGGTGTACTCTCAGTTAAAATACGTGATTATGATTTGATATTTGTGTCTGTGTTCAATGTATTTTAAACATAGAGACCAATGGTCACCTTAAAATTCAGATAGCATGATCATAAGAATATTCAATACTTTTGAACGAGAGTAGCTGACTCCACGAGGAATTTTTAAAGCAATGATAGTAAATGAAGAAAATACAAAGGTAAAAGTTTTTGCACAAAAATATTCAATGTGTATAGTCCTCTCTGTCCTCTTTCTGTCAAAAAATTTATTCTGGAGTAGGTCATGAATAGAAAAAAGACAAGATTGAAACACATTGAACGTGAACATGTGCATTGCACGCAAACAATGTGCGGTACGGTGGGGAAATTCAACATCAAACCCGTTCCGGACAAAAAATGGAATAAGGCAAGAAGGCCTTCTCTTGTCCCCCCTCGCTATTCAATGTGTATGTGATAGCTTTACGAGCGTCTAGTGTTTAGCCGTGTTGGGTGTCATATTGGCGACTGTCGTATTAACGCAATTAGCTATGCCGACGATATGGCACTACTGGCCACTCATGTGGATGCTCTTCAAATTGTTCTGAATATTTGCGAGGCGGAGGTCACAACACTAGGTATTGAGTACAATACTAGCAAATCTGATTGTATGTTAGTAAAACTGAGCCATGTGCAAAGGCCCTCTTCCCAAATGAATAATGCATTAAATGACATTCAGTTGGATTTTCTGGACAGTTTTCCCTACTTGATTCACACACTATCAAACAACCGGTGTGGCAATGATGATATCTCCAAGCAGCTTGTGACGTACATCGCGGTTGGCAAAGGCTTATCAGAAAATTCAACTTCTGCACGGCAGACGTTAAAATACAGCTCTTTAAAATCAACATCTACCCTTTCTACTGTAACTCACTATCAGTAAACTGAGAGTAGCGAACAATGATACTTTCAGGAGGTTGATTGGTCAAACTGGTTTATCTGTAACCATTATTTCCCATCAAGTGCTTCAATAAAGACGATTATCATTATTATGAGTTGCATAGCATGTCAAAGGGGCATTATCGCAATGCTGAGCAATGTAATATGTATACAAATCTGCCATCATCTTCCATTAATTATCCCCCCTAAAAATATTCATCAAATAAATTCAACTCGTGTATCGTAATGAAAATCTAGGTATCCATTAATGAAAACTCAGTAAAGAAATAAAATGTAACACTGAAAAAGGATATTCGTCGATGAAATCGTGATTGATGATCCAGATGTTATGTCTGATCATTTTAACAAGCTCGGTGTTTCTGTTGATGATAAATAGGCCTATGATATTCTAGATGTTAACCATGATGCTACCAGATGTATTGCAACATGAATGAATGATTACAGAATGAAAATGAAGTTTCAAATGTCATTGACTCCTTTAACTGAACAAATGAATTCAAACCTTATTCCTAGCTTATGTACACACATGTGTCTGTTATCGTTTCTCCTATAATTGCTGATCTTATATATTTATCGCTCAATCAGTATTATCTATTCTTTTTAAGAAAGCAAGAGTTAATCCAATTTAAAAAGCAAGCCGAAAAGACCACATCATAAACTACCGACCAATTCTAATTTTACATTTGCTTGAAGAGTTTGAAAGTACTCTTTTTATTATTATTATTATTAAAGCATCTATTTCCAATGTCTAGCTATGGGTTTTCGATACTGAGGTATAATACATCAAACTTAGTTTTCATATGCGCTATTTGAATTAGCGAAACGAGAGATAAAGGGAATTTGTGACAGCACATCTCCTGTCGGCGGCCGGTTTGTAGCTACTTCATGTGTCAAAACATGATTCACAATATATGATATTGAAGATTTTATAAAAACGGGAGCCCAGCGTTCGCGCTAAAATTATTCCCGCACACGCGCACTATCGCCACTTCACTTCACCTCACTGTCATGGCCGGACACAGTCATAACCGCTAAAAATCTTTCATCCCACGTGCTTTCTACCTAACGATGATTCAGCCCACACGCATTTTCCACCACTTCAAAATCTGCCACTGTCATATCTGCTACTGTCATTTCAGCGAAACAGGCGTACCAACCTAACAGTTATCACTTTAAGGAAACTTCAATGAAAACGCTAAGAAAACGGCATTACGTACTCTACAAAAATACGTATGTTTGCACCGCGGGTTAGAAATACGTACCTTTACCCCGCGGGTTAGAAACACGTACCCTAGGTTAGGTTAGGTTGGGTAGGAAAAGTTTCATTAAAGTGATAACCGGTAAAATGGTACAACTGGTGGCTGATTCTGACGTGGGCTGAAACAGCTTTTCGACAGAATGTCACTGGTGGATATGACAGTGGCTGGTGTGACTGAGGAACGCTATGAATGTTCGCTGTTAAAAAATGGTACCGTAGGTAGGTAGTCGGAACAACTTGGGGCTGATAAGGCAGTTAGCGGAGATGATAGTGGTTGATCTGACGTTAGCTATAAAAGAATTTAGCGCCAGGGATAGCGACCCATAAAAACACATGGGCATGGGATTGATAAATGTAAAATGAATACATCGCAACTCATCTCTAGTGTGCTGTTGGGTCGCTTTCATGGAACTGAAATGGATTTTACAATATACCATCATTCATGTACATATACAAATACACATTCGAAATGTGCACACACCTACCTGCATATATGGATGACAACCATAGAATACACATTCATATGTGCACACCCCTGCATACATAATATGGATGACAATCAGTATAATACACAATCGTATGTGCACACCTACCTACATATATGGATGATATCCGCAATTATCAAAGTTCTTCAATAAATTTTGTTCCATTTGTGAGCAACAGTTTGGTTCTAGGCAATTTATTCTACCTACGATAAGATATTTCTGTCATATTAGAATTGTCTGAGGCCTTCCATTCCGCCGATCATAACATCCAGCTGCGAAAGCTGGACGCTCTTGGTAACCGCGGTGCTGATTGAGGGCTTAGGCTGGTCCCCCTACATATTACGCTTCTTTTTTTGAACAAAACACCCGAAAATTTGCGTTGGCATCTTTCGGACGCTCGCGCTCAAACGTTGAACACTTCATTTATGCAGTATTGTACGCAATTTGAAAACCCTCGGGAAGTTTGAACCGTTTTTTGATTGGATCGGTCAGGTACCATCGCTGATTGGATATGCGAAAAAAATTACCGTTGGGTTGTCTGATTTCGAAATGCTTCGCACTATTAGAAACGGCATGAAAAACTCTTAATACTCACTCTTAAAAACGTTCGAAATCACGCTTCTGTATGGTGGTGCGTGTTGCGCGGATACGCACCGATGAGACATGTTGTGCCTCGTCGGTACTGCTCTCACAACAAACAGTAAACAATAGGTTGATGTTAACAACTGTACATCGTCTCTTCTACCTGACAGTAATAAAGTTCTAGAGTACCTCGAGGTTCAATACTTGGACCATTGATCTTAGTGTTCATTTCAATAATAAGCTTACCAGTGGCACCAAGCTAAAATTGCTCCCTTTCGCTTGTGATATGGCGAAACCTTGTTCCTACGCCGACCAAATCAAAGCGATCCGGGTACAATATCGATTGGGTACAGCTAATCTAATATATTTATACAAAAAAAAATAGTAGGAATTAGATTTGGCATCACATGATGAAATAAAGTATAAGATGAACAGTCTAAAGTTATTACAAACAAATGTGATTGTTAGTGAATCCATGATTAAATAATTATGTATAAGGAACGATGACATTTAATAAAATAACAAGTGAAACTACACGAAGTATGAGGGTTTGGGGTCACAGAATATTCACTGAAATCATGAAAATGCATGTCGATCTGTTGAAAGTAGCAGCTAATAAGTTATTCAAATGTCTAGATTCCTGTGAATAAAAAATGAGACACTGAAACAATGTGGTTTATGATAAGGATGTTTACGCTAATAAATCGGAAAAATGTATTTAGATTAAGGATGCCTCTTGATTCAATGTATATTAGGCGTGGTACAAATACCATCTAACACACAAATAATAAAACCAAATGGATGAAGAACGGTTTAAAATCATTATACATCACAAACCGTTGATAAAATCAATGATTTTGATTTGAAACGATAAAATATTAGGAATTAGAAAAACACTAGAAGAGAGGCAAGACTGGTGGAGAAGAGCACCGTTTGATATTATGTTTACATATGTATATATAAATATATATA
>SDVV010031333.1:0-11562 GCA_016164225.1 Gammarus roeselii
TATTTATATATACATATATATCTCTATATACATATTCTATTCCGTCCTCATATGCTTGCTGTTATTGTAAATGAATGAATTAATGTTAGAGTTTATTGAATAATTGGCAGTGTGTCACAAAAGAAGCTGTATACTTGTGCTTTAGCTTCTGTTTGGATCTGATGAGATATATGTCTACGATAGCTCAGGTAACTGTGTACAACTTCAATTTGCTTAATATCTATCTCATTTTCAATGTAAGGCCAGAGGAGTTGCTATGCATTTCGATTCATGGCATGTTGCATATCTGCAATTTTCTTCATCGCACATGGGATGATTTTGGAGTATTTGGAGAAGTCCATGTATCCAGACAGAGACCAAAACCGCATTTTCCGCCTCAATATCGGGGCATACCTTTAAACTGGACTAATACCTATCACATTTTCAACGTAGGGCACGAGGCGTTGTTTTGCAACTTCGTTGCATGTCATCTTTCACGGATGCATTTCAATGCTAATCATTCGAGGTAAATTTAGGATATTGTAAACGAAGATTTATTAGATATATTATTTATAGATAATAGATTTTGACGCATTTATATGTACATATACACGGGTTATAATTTATACGAAAACATAACTATTCACTCTGGAAATCGACACGAGCATCTTGGCGAAACATATGTAACGACTTCGACTTCCCTCTCTTGTGTTATCTTGATCATTGGTACCAGTGCCACTTCGTGGGTTCTTTTTCAATGATGTGCATTTATTCCTAAACTGAAGCTGTCGACGCGTCATATCGGTGTAGGATTTATCATCTGGTTGTGGTTTGTTCTCTGATCGATAGGAATCTAGACTAACGCCCGTAATACACATTTTAGAAACGCGGAGACCTATGGGAGAAGTGTATGCAACACTTGCAATCCTATTCTTGTAACCAAAACTTTCTTATAAGTTTTCAGCAAGCTTTTTCTCAACGCTAGTTTTTTAATTACTGTTATATGTTTATGACATCGAATCGTTTCAGGTGTGTACTTACTATTGCCCACATTACCATTCATTATAGTCCCGCAGATTTCCGTAACGTACATAATTTTCCTAGCACTCAAACGTATGAGACATGATTCTCTCTCCTCATGTTTCATTACCAAATATTTTGAAACAATGTCAGATATACATTTGGTATTACTGTGCAATTTTACACTTCTTATTCTTAATACCCCAATTGATAATTCGGTTTCCTTCAACTTTAGCAGGTTTTTCTTCACGTGACATCTCCTTGATGTCACTACCCATTTCGGTTTGGGCTTGGGTCTTTCTCCTACCATATCAATTTAGTCATTTTCACCCAATCTTCATACATTCTAAGCTTGAGTGTTAGTGGCACCATACTTTCTTATACGCTCTCACCATATTGAGCACTGTCTATCTCATTAGATGGGAAACTCAGGTCCGGCTTATTATGTTCCATCAATACGCCCATTGAATCCTATGAGCTCGTATTTCCTCGTTCATTTCTACGATTAGCACACTCAAGATAATTCTGGCCTTTGAGTTTTTGCCAAAGCCGAATGTGGAGCTTGATTTGCTTAATTTTATTTCCGCACTGCAAATAGCAAATACCCCCGTCCTCCCCTTTCTGTTAAAATACTTCCATATCAAACTAGGCATCATACTTCTTCACCGGAAAGCGGACCGCTATCTGAAGGAGTACAGATATGAGTCAAATTTATACATACAGGATCGTTAGCGTCACTGCGTTGGCACATGTATTGAAACCATGTAGGCATTTACATAAATTTTTGAGCAAAAGGGTTACCATACACTGCTAGATGCATTAATACCTGGGCAACCTAACCTAGCCTAACCTATAAAACAACATCTCCTGCTGTTGTTACAAGATATTCAATAACATAAGCTTCACGGTATGTTATGTTGAAAGAACTAATCATCCTATCCTAACTTAACCTAACTTATGTTCGGTATTCAGTCATTGATATAAAAAATGCATAACATATATCTCGCATCTCTCCACATTTTGATCAATCCTTTGCATTTTGATACACATCTAATTCTGATCTAGTAAATCATCAAAACCTAACCTGACCTAACCTTATGTACGGGATTCAGTCATTGATATATACAATGCATAAAAAATATCTCCACACCTCGCTACATTTTGATCTTTCCTTTGCAGTTTTGATACGCACTTCCAATTTTGATCTAGCAAATTTCACATGTCTTCATACATAATTTCATCATTGTTTGAATGTTATTGCTGTTTTTTCATACGATTCTTGATTTTTTGATTTGATAAAATTCTAAATCACTTTTACGTGATATTCACACCCATCAAAAACCTAACCAAACCTGACCTGACCTTATGTATGGTACCTAACCTACCCTTATGTACGGTTTTCAGTCATTGAAATATACACATGAACCCCCTCCACACAGTTCTTCATAAAACTTGTACCTATTTATTTCTACTTCGCGGTCAATCTCGTCTCATATAATTATGTTACCAGAGAGGATAGATTACTCGACCTTTCCTAACCTAACATAGCCTTATGTACGGTTTTTAGTCATTGTTATATACAAATGAACCCCTCCCTCCACACGATTATTTTTAAAACTTCTACCTAATTATTTCTACTTCGTGGTCAATCTCGAGTCATATATGTTATCAGAGAGGACAGATTTTCAATCTTAGATGGATTGAATGTTACAAGTAATTCATATTTGTTTTCATCATCATACAAACGGACCCTTCATTTCATACAAGGTCTACCACATTTACTTCAATATCTCCTGACACTTCATCCTTTGACGACTTGCACAGTTGATCTGAATTTTTCTTTCCAATAATTTTCATACTCCTCACGACGTCTGCGTTTCAAATATATCCACACGTTACTCGGGGATTTATGTTTATTCAATTTTATTTATTTCTGGCAAAGTACACAGACCCCCAACACCCCATTACTTTCGAACAATCGACGACTCAAGCTATAACCCATCATTCCACAACAGAATCCCGATCTTGACTGAGTATATTCTCATCGGACTCTGATTTATGTCTCACCATTCTGTCACACATCTAGATCATTTACCTCGTGATATGTTTATGGGTAGCGTTGCACCCCTGAGAACATATTCTTCTACCGACTTCGACAAATTCGATGTTACCTTCGTCTGACACATTGTATGCAATTCATCGCTTAACATTTGAATTTTAGGATATTATAAACAATAGATTAAGGATTTACGTAGTTTTATTAGCATTTATTAGTAATAATTACAGATCTTGCTGACATCATCAATGACATCTAAATCGTTTTTTTGATTACAGGTTGGCTCATACAGCCTCCCATACCCAGCATCACGATGTTTAAGTTTCCTCACAAAATCTATCATATAATCCAGCATATCTTTGTTGCGAATACCGAAGGCTATTCCTTGCCATTGAGTCCACAAATGAAATTCTTCTTCTTCTCGAACTTCAATTATTCGAAGCTTCTCAAATTCAATGTCATTCTATTCATCATCAATAAGGAATTCTTGCATACGTTCCAGATTTTCTTTTGTTCTTAAGAAAAATCTGTTGCCCAATATCACAGCTTTATTACGTTCATGAGATTTTCCAATCGGATAATATAAATTTCGAGAGTTACTTTCTTATTTCCCTTGAACTTTGTTACATACGTCTGAAACCCGTCGATGGCAGTTACCCAAATCCGACTTCCTTTTTCCTTCATCCATTTATGAATGTTATCTCCTACTCTTTTGATTCTTGTTCCACCCATTCTGAGTCAACTAGTATTTGCAACATTAGTCAATATTTGTTCGATCCGACTCATATCATCTTCAGAGGTTTCTTCTTCCATAACACGTAAACCAAGTTTTGCCACTTCAACATTCATTGTTGTCTAATTGAGGATGATCCGTCCGTCTCCGCTTGTCCTCCGCGTAACATTGACTTCAATCACGTCATACAGCTTGCTATTATAATGCGATTGCAGGCTTTTTACAAATCTTTAGGTCTATCATCACTCGCTTTGGCGATCAACTGTGTATGTATGTATGTATGGATGTCTATAAAGCTGTAATCGTAGGTGCATGTGTATATTCGAGCGTCAGCAAGCAAGATCTGTATCTAATACTAATAAATACTAATAAATACTAATAAAACTACGTAAATCCTAAATCAATTGTTTATAATATCATAGAACACAAAGGTTAAGCGATGAATTGCATACGATGTGTCAGACGGTGGTAACATCGAATTTGTCGATATCGGTAGAAAAATATGTTTTAAGGGGTGCAACGCTACACATAAACATATCACAAGGTAAATGATATAGATGTGTGACAGTATGGTGAGATATAAATCAGAGTCCGATGAGAATATACTCAGTCAATATTTAGATTTTGTTGTGGAAGAATGGGTTATAGCTTGAGTCGTCGATTGTTCGAAAGTAATGGGATGTTGGGGGTCTGTGTACTTTGCCAGGAAGAAATAAAATTGAATAAACATAAATCCACGAGTAACGTGTGGATACATTTGAAACGCAGACGTCGTGAGGAGTATGAAAATTATTGGAAAGAAAAATTCAGATCAACTGCGCAAGTTGTCAAAGGATGAAGCGTTAGGAGATATTGAAGTAAATGTGGTAGACCTTGTATGAGATGAAGGGTCTGTTTGTATGATGATGAAAACAAATATGAATAACTTGTAACATTCAATCCATCTAGGATTGAAAATCTGTCCTCTCTGATAACATATATGACTCGAGATTGACCACGAAGTAGAAATAATTAGGTGGAAGTCCTATAAATAATCGTGTGGAGGGAGAGGTTCATCTGTAAATAACAAGACTAAAAACCGTACATAAGGTTATGTTAGATTAGGAAAGGTAAGGTAATTTAACCTCTCTGGTAACATATATGAGACGAGATTGACCGCGAAGTAGGAATAAATAGGTGCCAGTTTTATGAAGAACCGTGTGGTGGGAGGTTCATATGAATATATCAATGACTGAAAACCGTACATAAGATTAGGTTAGGTACCATACATAAGGTCACGTTAGAATAGGTTTGGTTTTTGATGGGTGTGAATATCATGTGAAAGTAATTTAGAATTGTATCAAATAAAAAATCAAGAATCATATGAAAAAAAGCAATAACATTCAACAAATGATGAAATTATGTATGAAAACAGGTGAAATTTGCTAGATCAGAATTGTATGTGCGTATCAAAATTGCAAAGGAAAGATCGAAATATAGAGAGATGTGGAGATATTTTTTATGCATTGTATATATCAATGACCGAATACCGTACATAAGGTTAGGTTAGGTTAGGTTTTCGATGATTTACTAGATCAGAATTGGATGTGAATATCAAACTGCAAAGGATTGATCAAAATGTAGAGAGATGTGGAAATATTTGTTATGCATTGTATATATCAATGACTGAATACCGTACGTAAGTTAGGTTAGGTTAGTATAAGATGGTTAGTTCATTCAACATAACATATCGCGAAGCTGATGCATATTAAATATATTGTAACAACATCAAGGGATGTTGTTCTATAGGTTAGGTTAGGTTAGGTTGCCTAGGTTTTAATGCATCTGGCAGTGTTTGGTAACCCATTTGCACAAACATGTGTGTATATGCCTACACGGTGCCAATACAAGTGCCAACGCAGTGACGCTTACGATCCTCTATGTATAAATTGGACTCATATATGTACTCCTTCAGATAGCGTTCCGCTTTCGGGGAAGAAGGATGTTGCCCAGTTTGATATGGAAGTATTTTAACAGAAAGGAAATGACGGGGGTATGTGTTATTTGCAGTGCGGGGATAAAATTAAGCAAATCAAGCTCCACATCCGGGTTTTGGCAATATTTCAAAGGCAGTATTATCTTTAATATGCTAATTTTAGAAATGAACGAGGAAATACAAGCTCAAGGGATGCAATGGGAGTATTGATAGAACATAATAAACTGGACTTGAGTTTTCAATCTAATGAGATAGACAGTGCTCAATGTGGTGCGAGCGTAAAATAAAGTATGATGCTACTAACATCAAGCTTAGAATGTATTTAGATTGGGTGAAAATGGCTAAATCAATATGGTAGGAGGAACACCCAAACCAAAACCGAAATGGGTAGTGATATCAAGGAGATGGCACGTGAAGAAAAACCTGCTAAAGTTGAAGGAAACCGAATTATCAAATGTGGTATCAAGTATAAGAAGTGTAAAATTGCACAGTAATATCACATGTATATCTGGGATTGTTTCAAGTTTATTAGGTAATGAAACATGAGGAGAGAGAATAATGTCTCAAACGCTTGAGTGCTAGAAGAATTATGTACATTTCGGAAATATGCTGGACTATAATGAATGGTAATGTGGGCAATAGTAGGGACAAACCTGAAAAGATTCGATGCCATAAACATTTAACAGTAATTAAAAAAGAAGCGTCGAGAAAAAGCTCGCTGAATACTAAAAAAACAGTTTTGGTAACCAGGATAGGATTGCAATTGTTGCATACACTTCTCCCGAAGGTCTCCGTTTATCTAAAAGATGTACTAAGGGCGTTAGTCTAGAACCCTATAGATCAGAGAACAAACCACACCCAGATGATAAATCCTACACTGATATGACGAGTCGACAGCTTCAGGTGAGGAATCAGTGCACATCATTAAAAAAAAACACAGAGTGGCACTGGTATCAAGGATCAAGATAACACAAGAGAGGGAGGTTAAAGTAGATATTTATGTATCGCCAAGATGGTCGTGTCGATTTCAGGAGTGAATAAATATGTTTTCGTATAAACGATAACCCGTGTATATACAAATATAAATGTGTCAAAATCTATTATCAGTAAATAATATATGAAATAAATATTTGTTTGCAATATCCTAAATTTAACTCAAATGATTACCGTTGAAATGCGTATATGCAAGATGACATGCAACGAAGTTGCAAAACAACGCCTCTTGCCTTACGTTGAAAATGTGATAGATATTAGTCCAATTTAAAGGTATGCCCCAATATTGAGGCGGAAAATGCGGTAATCGTCTCTGTCTGAATACATGGACTTCTCCTAGTACCCCAAAATAATTCCTTGTACGATGAAGAAAATTGCAGATATGCACCATGCCATGAATCGAAATGCACTACAACGCCTCTTGCCTTACGTTGGAAATGTGATAGATATTAGGCAAATTGAGGTTGTACACAGTTTCCTAAGCTATCGTAGATATATATCTCATCAGGTCCAAACAGAAGCTAAAGCACAAGTCTACAGCTTTTTTTGTGACACACTGAAACAATGCTACCGCGACAACACACGCTTTCGCGTATGCGCGTGTGCGCGCGTGGACATTGAGACGTAAAATAAGGTCAGTTCCCCTGACTGAATACATGGTCTTCCTACACATAACCCGAAAAATTATCCTTTGTACGAAGAATCAAATAAATGATAGCTGCGACTAATGAAAAGCGAAACTGCCAACGATTACCCGAGTGAGATAATTTGCTTGCAACCAACGTGTTACAATATGTTGCTCGCATGTCCAAGGAGGCTTGGCTACCCTACCAGCTGGTAAGGATAGCCAAAACGTAAATGCTCACGTGAAATATGATCGTAAAACAAATACGCAGACATTTAGGTTTGCGCACCATCAAACTCCGACAAAAATACTACCATACGAGTACAGTTTCGCATAAAATGATGCAAGCAAGTCATCATGAACATGTTATAACCTGTAAATGTTCACAGCGTTCATGCCACGTAAATTACTGATAGGGAAAAGAACAGATATTAGCAAACTTACCTAATTTTCCAGGAGCGCATCCAAATTTTCGCATAAGGGGTGTCCTCAACCGCATTCAACCAGAAATTTCTATCATAAAACTAGTATTGGAGGATTGAAACAGTCACCTATTTACTTTACGGATTTCTCTATGTCGGATAACAAAGAAAACGATAAAGGGAGTTACTGCTGGAGTAAGTATAATGGAGCGCTAGGGTACTGAGAAAACACAATTGCAGAAAATACCAAGAAACAAATTGAATCGAATAAATATATATAATGAGCAACGCTATTTGTTTATTAACATTGTATCCTGACGAAACTGTGAAAATATATGCATACAAGGGACTTCAATAAAAATATCGATTTCAGCTCGATAGGGCTGTGTACATATTACGGCAGTCGCTAATGAATAGAAAGATGAAAGCACATCCACATCAACAGGTTTTATCCTGTAAATGGTCATAAAATGTAAAAATCCTCATAAGCTCTTATTTAAATAAATATATAAATTTTAATCTTCAACTTGTTTCATTGTCCACCTAAATACGCATTGAAAACGTGCATTGAAACGTACTGCAAGCGACTCTAATATTTAAAATGATGTGAATGTTTCTAGGTAAATCAAATATATATACGGAAAAGATACACAGATACAGACACCAGGCCGCATCCCCCAGAAAGGGGGGTGGCTGACGGCAAGATGCACCTCACACCCTCATACGCTCACACTCTTACACCGTATAAATAAATCTTGTTGCATTGTCTGAAGAAAAATTCATCTGAATAATACCTGAACGTATCTGCAGCTATTTGTTCTTAACATTGGATCCTGGCGAAACTCTAAAAATGCATACATTTAATAAGGAAAAGCGATTGGGTTTAATCAAATAATATCAATCGTGCAATAAAATAACATGTATAAACAACGGCTTCTATTCAGATGAGTCATTCAATAACAAATATAGTAATATATATCATACCCTTCTACCGTGCGAAATATTCCAATGCAATCATATACAGCGATGACAAGACCTAATAACGTACATCTATATTATCCATCCGTAAGCAATCGTAACTGTAAGCAACCAAATACCGTAAGGAAACCGTGAGAAAAAACGTATTTCTCCGAGAGGATCATTCATCTCGAGATAAAATCTTTGTGTGACATTTGACGGATGGAGATCATCAAGCTAATTACCACTTGCGGTTGAACTATAGCAGTCGCTTCTAATTGCGTTCCGACCACCCCAAAAGTAATTGACCAGAATAGAACTAAATAAACACATAAGAATGAAGTCCAAGCGACTAAGTCGGTCAAACAAAGAAATAACATACATCCTAACAAATACATTGGCCGAATAAACAAAATAAAATGCGTCTTGCATTCCTTAGACGCCTGAATCTCCTCCCATTTCCTCCTCACCTACCCTCTTCTTCCTCTTCCCGGGTTTTCTGGCTGTGCCTACAGTAATTAACTTGACCAAAAGGACAATTTCTCTTAACATACAACATACAGCGACTAAGTCAGTCACACTAAGAAATAACATACTTCATAACAATAACATTGACCGAATAAAAAAAAAATTGCTCCTGTATCTCAATTTCCAGGAGCGCATCCAACTTTTCTCTAGGGGGGGGGGGGGTACTCGTTGGATCCCCAAAAATTGTTAATGGATTCCCTTATAGGTATTCATAAATAACTTTGACATATAATCGAGAGAACGATTATTTATAGGGCCTTCTACAAGTAAAATTTTCATTCATCCTTGGGAACCCTCGCTGTCCGGCATAGGAGACCTCCTCTCCCTTCATACATAGAACAAATGAACAAAGACGATTCGTTTATGGTTACTCTAGAATCGAAAAGAACAAGCCGGAGTTAAACTTCATGTGGAAAGTTTTTACGATAATAAATCTGGACAACGCATCTCTATGGATAATATCAATTATGCTTCCAACGAGTTCAATTGACGAGCGGAAACTGATCATTGAAGGTTTCTCTTAACCTCTGATCATTGACAGCCTATTTCATTGACAGAAATTCAGAATATCTATTTTACGAACCAATATTGAGACAGCCCGTACAATTCTAAACGGTTGTTATCTTCATTGTCTGCCATATTATTGCAATACTAATACAGAACCTAACGTAATGCAGGCACTTACAAATTTGCCTTATGCTTTAAAAAAAATCCTTTTAGATTGTCAGCTGTTAGGTAAATAGGTTTGAATTGTTAATACCCTCAGCTGAAAAACTATCCGGGTCATATTTGACGTTAACTGAAGTTAGAGATCCATGACAGGAGAAAAGCTAGTCTGCATCTCACCAGATTAGTATGATGAGGTGTGTAAAGAAATTGTTTGGATGCAGTATTTTAGATGTTTTTATCCGCTATTTACATATATTGTCTTTACTGGTGTATGGCTGACCTTTTCTTTGCTGTCACATTTGCAACTCTTTGACCGTGTGATTTCAAATGTCCCTTTTTGTTGGCCGGTGTTTCTCCATGCCAATCGGGTCATCGTTTCAAAGTCTCTGCATTTTGTATCTGATATACATGCTTTCAAGCCGGAATACATTAGTTGAGTCATCTGTAAAGAAAACATTTGTCTGTCCTGAGTGCTCATTGTGTCAGTTGCGCTTGAGTTTGCCCTTGATGAAATTTGGTGTAGAACTTTGCAGTTTGGTCGAACATGTGCTCTGTGCAATTTGCTTTACAGCTCTGATATTAGCGATGTCACATTTAGCTCTTCTGAGTCTCGAGTTCATCACAGTTTCTTCTCATAGTTTGCCTCGTACTCTATTGTTAGTAGTGTAAAGTGATACAAAATGAGTTTAGTGAAGGAATAAGATAGCCGGCTTAATTAGCGGTGGGGTAGGGGCTGGACAGAGTCAGCGGCGCGACGGTAAGGCGCGACCGGAACTGTAAAACTCGACAATTCAGCGTTGTTTGGCTTGTATCCAATAACGCAGAAGGGCAAGTGTTAAGCTCAGGTTAACCCTAAAATTAACAGACCGATGGGAGGAGCCAACAAAATTCGTTAACGGCCTAAATTGTATGTTTATCAATAAGGTCATGGTATTATGACGGCACGCCCCTTTGGTAGTGACCAAATTGTTAAGTGATTCCCTTATTGGAGGATCATTTCATATACATAAGCAAGGCCCTCCCATATTATTTTCGGAGTGCGGGGGGGAATTGTATGGGACCACACATTTCATAACAAAGCAGCTCGGGTGGAGGTGAGCCTGATTAGAACAGCGATCGAACACTCGGTGTGAGACGTTGCTAGTATTGTACTCTAACATGTAACTGCGTGTAATATTCTCTTCAGCGTTTATATGCGTTCCATAGGTTGTTAGTACCTGTGTGACAATTTTGATATATATAATATTATACGTTCATACTTAGATGCGTGTAATAATTCCTCAGTATTTATGTCCCGTGTTTTGTATCTCCTACAGGGTGGGTTTATTTTTTGCGCTTTGCTTCGCTCCTTTTTTATTTGCTGTTCGCTTTTCTTTTCTCCAATTTACTTTTCAATTTGATTATACACATTATACAATTTTGTTCGCTTGTGTCTGTTATGTCACAATTGTTGATCATGATCGATTGAGAGTTAACCTGTTGACCCTTCAATTTGTTTGTAATTCAAAATATTAACATAAAATAATCAGTGTAATCATTTGACTCTTCGCACTATTTACCTTATTATAACAACCGTAAATAAGATCTTATAACATATAAATATAT
>SDVV010031334.1:0-11562 GCA_016164225.1 Gammarus roeselii
TATGGATTCACCAGGGAACAAAGGCGAAATTTAGGACTATTTCTCATCGTTTAAAACGGTAGGTGTAGTTATGATTATGTAGATTGGTATCATGCCCGTCATATCATGAGGTATCAAGTTTCAATTCAAGATGAACCTACAAGCGCATTTCACTCGATTTCAGAACATTTGTTGATACGATCGAACTTTTGTCCCAAATTATGAACACCAAACATGCTCATGTTTAAAATATAGTGTCAAATTTGTCAAAATAGTTACAGATGGATAATTATTGAGATGACCTCATTTGTAGTAGAGTCATCCCACAGTCCAATGAATACAAAGTCAGTCAATTTATAAGCTAAAAGCGCAGCCCTCATTCAAATACTATTACGTCATTAACGACCGCTGCGGTGAGTGACAGTGTTACCACCGTTCAACCAATCAATGCTGCTGCCCATGCCCTACCGTCATGTAAGGAACGCTGTGACTGGTTGAAGGCTGTACAGAGTTGGTAGACTTCATATTCATCGGACTCAGGCTATCCATTACAGCTTTGCCGTGCATCAGCAGCCGGAGAGAATAGTCACGGGGAGAAGATCATTTGTATGCTGCTCCACCGTGCACAATGCATGTGCTCATTTCGACAACAGAGACGCTTTGTAACTGGTGAAATAACTATATTCATTATTTTGATTCACCAGCTGAAAGCAACCAGTTTATTGTTTACAATCATACCAGCAAACGACTTTTTTTTTCTGAGAAGTGATGACAGTATCACAGGTTCAGCTCAGTGCTTGCAAGAGCTGACCGTACACACATCAAGGCGGTGAGTTGCACTCACGCGAGAAAACCGCTAGGAGAATCTTCAAATATTAATAAAATGACCTACGGAGTGTAAGATTAGGGAAAAAAATAAAACGTAAACACAAATTCCAATATTTTACGTGAAGTGCTTATCTCAACAACAATGGTCAGCCTGGCATGTTCACCTATGAGCAAAATGCACTCAATATAGTTTTCTATCAAGCAGCTCGTCCGTTTTTGCCGATATGATTTCTGGACAAGAGCCTGAAATATTTCTTGAAATCAAAGCACCTCTAATTTTCGGCTATCAAATTAATTAAATCGGCCGACATTCATGATGCAGATGCCAATGCGGAACTGTATATTTATCAATATTTTCACTGTGTGTGATCAGATAAGGAAACGATTTGTCCTGATGACAATTCCCTACATGCAAGACTCAATGTTCTAGATTCTAAGCCCTCAGGAAATATCCACCATCTATTATCACACTGGCTTCTCACTTTCCTCAACTTCATCTTCTCAAATGTATGAAAAGCGATGCTGTCAGCCAACGTTACCAATCACGACTGACATGAATAATTATCATTGCGATGTAGGACGTAGCTGAAATATAAGAATAACAGTCACCGACGTCAGTATATAATATTTTAATAATATATTTGTATAAACACGATTTTTTAAATCATATTTTCCCTTGCAATCTTGGGTTTATTAAATGTTCAACCTTAGGATTCCGTCAAAATTTCATTGGCAGTACTGAGGCATTTCGCCCTAAGCTTTTAGGTTCACGTTCGTAACCTCAACCCTTCAAAATCGTGTCGCCTTATGAGAGAGGTTTCAGGACAGCTGCGTACTGTAGGGGTGTTCTACAGGTAGTTTGCTGCCAGATACATGATTTATGCGAACCACAGGTAGGTTCTTGTAGGAATACATCGTGTATGACAACTGGGACGGTCGCGCCGACGTCTTACGTTATGTTGCGTGCAGCTTGACATGTTTGCTGGCTACGTTACGAGCATATCGATGGAACCTTGCTTTCCCAACCGAACCTAACCTAACTTAGTAGCACGTTTTTATAACCCGCGGGGCAAACGTACGTAATTTTAGTGTACGTATTTCTAACCCGCGGGGCATATATAAATATTGTGAATAAGCCAACCTGTCGGAACATAAGGCGCTTAAAGGTTCGGCTTGCGAACCTTTAAGCACCTTATGCTCCGTTCAAGTCAGTTGAATTTGATCAGGCAAGGTAGCGAGCGAACGTGTCTCTCTAAGATTTTGTTGATATAAACAGGCAAATACGGTCTTATAAAAAGTTGTGGTTAAAAACTTTTCCTATTTATACCTCGATATACACATGGTGCGAGTTATTGGCAACTGGTGAAGTGTTGTGAGTGTCTTTGTAGGTAGCCAAAAGTAAAGACAGGTTAGTGTTTTGCTTACTGAAAACATACCACTGAACATCCATAGACAAGTGAACTAGCACCCAACAGGACACCAGGCTTGGCCTGGGTCCAGAGCATCACAATGAAGCCTGAAATTTTGCTGCCCAAACCAGCCGGGTCAGCTGTAAAGAAAACTGAGAAATCCATAGCTAAAACTATGTTGACAATTGTAACCACTGAACTGCTGTAACCACTGGAGGACTCAAGACCTAATCATCTGCCTGCACATTGAGGAAGACTACTGCGACCAATGCCCAGATAGGGAAGAGGAGCCAAGAAGCCCCAAGTAGCCTCAGCCCCATGAATCTCTCAGCCATCTCATGTTCCAGAATGAATAGTTTGTGCTCTGATGTTAGTAAGGTACTGTCAGAAAATGCAGTGCCCCTTAATACATTTTGGGCAAGCATCCAGGATGCATCCTAAAAAAGGGAGTCTGCTTCAATCACCGCTTCTCATGTTTTCAAACCTTGACACATGCACATGGCAAAAATTAATATCACCTCTCTCAAAAGCCTGTCCAACCTACCTGCTTCTGTGCGAGAAGTTTTTCTTGCAAGTGCTGAACCAAACAAAGGGGCTGTTGAAATGAATTGTTCTCAATTGAACCCATTCAAAGTAACACGAGAAATAGAATATGTGGGCAAGTAGAGATAGTTCACCACAAAAGATCTGGCAGTGTCCTATGTCTTAGTTGTCACGAAATCTTGTGAGACGGTCATACGGCTAATGAAAACAAACGTATTTTGCAACAACATTGCAGTGGTGCCATCTGTGTCCTAAGGAAGCCAGGCTGTGTATGGTATGGGAAGATTTATGCCCCAGAATTAATTCTCAGGGGAGATTCTTGAGGATATTCTGGAGTGGCTCCAAGCATGTGGGGTTGTAGGAATTTGCAAGTTTTATCAGGACCCAACCAAGGCAAATTCCCCACTGTATGTGCTGACCTTCCTCAAACATAGCTACCCAGAGACACTTGAAGTTTGATAAAACAGTTACCACATAGATCCATACTACTTAACACCCCTCTGCTGTGGGAACCGCCTCTGATTGGAACACTGCCAAGTTTAGTCACAGGGGTGTCAACTGTTGAAAGAAGGGTCATGCCTGTGCTGACTGCTCAGAGGGAGCTCCCACCTGCTTGAATTTCAAAGGGGACAATGATGCTGCCTCAAAAAACTGTCCATTCTATACCCAAGAACAGGAGATCTGTCGTTTAAAAGTAGACCTTGGCATCACTTTCAAGGAGGTCAGAGACCGTGTCTGTCAAGACCAATTAGCCCAGGCAGCGGCTGTTGGTGCAAACCTTGAACCCCACCCTACTGCAACTTCTTTCTCAGCTACCCGGGCACCAATGTCCCACTCTGCACAACCTCCTGCCCGCTTGCCATCCTACAGTATTTCACACCCTTTGCCCCCATTTGCCACTTTAACACAGCTCATGGCACGTGATTCAGCATCTCAGGCTGCCTCAACATTTGAACCAACTCCAGTAACTAGCTAATATTGAGGAACCTAGTATATTGCATGTTTTACGTCAACTGCTCCCTGTTGCTATGCGCCTGTTACTGTGTTCAACCATGACTGA
This sequence comes from Gammarus roeselii, assembly GCA_016164225.1. Lineage (NCBI taxonomy): Eukaryota > Metazoa > Arthropoda > Malacostraca > Amphipoda > Gammaridae > Gammarus > Gammarus roeselii. The sequence continues at coordinate 3,820 of SDVV010031334.1, forward strand.
GAAGGTGGCCCGGTGGGGGAGTGTTTTGTAAAGATAGGCACAATCCTTTCTGCAGATAGCATTGTCAGCAATACATTGCAGAAGCTGGGCCTCTCTCTTTCATCTCCCACGGTTCAACCTAAACCTTAGAGTATTGCAATGAAATATCAAGGGATACTATCCTCGTCTCACAGACCTCCATGTTGCCTTGGACAGCATCTATCCTGGCATAATTTGCCAACTGGAGACATGGCTCCTCAATGAAAAAGCAATAAAGCTGTCAAATTACCACTCACCACCAGCTCCTAAGGACAGGCCTGAGGGCTCTCAAACTTTGAAGTGGTGTTTGTGTCTTCGCCCGCTTAGGCATCCAAGGCTTTCCCGTTTCTATAGTATCTAAACTGGAAGTGTGTGCTGTTCAGATCCACTTTCTCTCTTGTAGCATCACTGTCTGTTCTCTCTACATACCCCCAGCCTTTGACTCATTGAATCTCACTAGAGACATGGACTTACTACTGCCTCAACTTTCATTATCTGTGCCGATGTTAATGCGCATCAATTCTCATGGGGTTTATGGTTTGCAGACCGCAGAGGCGAGCTGCTTGATGCCTGGATAACCAACACAGACTTTTTTTCCTCAATTTTATAGATCCTACATATTCCCATGCAAATGGTACTGTAACACATATTGATGTGATTATCACAACCCCTTATCTTGCCCCTAACTTTTCCTGCCACCCATATTCTGATACTTTTTTGAGTGATCACTTCGGAATTGTTCTAGATTCAAACATTCCTGCCCCATCTACTGAGCCCCTCAGTCATTAGCTGTTTAACTCTGCTGACTGGAGTGGTTATGAGATGGACTTGACTCTTCCCACTTTCGAATCAATCCTGTCACCACACCAACTCAGGCATGCAGAATGGTTGAAGCTAGCATCCTGAGTAGTGCCAAGCATAACATCAGGACATCTGGGAGAATCAAGACTGGTAAGCACTGTAAACCCTGGTGGAACCTGGCCTGACAAGTCTCAGTGTATGCCAGAGCCCCTGCCCGCAATCGCTATAATTGCCACCTAGGCAACATGGAGCTCTGGATTGCGTACAAAAACACAAGTGCCAAATCACTCTGCTGACGTCTTCAAACTCTGCTGACAACTTCAAACTTTGTTTGAGTTTCCCCTGCGATGTACAAGCAGTTTGCCTTTGTGTGTCTTCCTTGCAGAGGGATCTGAATTTGGTGCAGTCTGTGTCATTGTCATGGAATCTCTTGTTGAACATTGACAAGTGTGTTGTTATTTGTTTCTACAGGGGCCGTCTTGAATTGGAGCAGATTGATGATAGAATTGCGTATAATTTGAATGGTGTGGTACTTGAGCTTGTCTATTCCTTCAGGGACATGGGGGTGCTTGTTGACTCAAGGCTGCGGTTCCATCTCCATGTGAGATGTAACAGTAGAGCTCCGCTCTACTGTCAATAGGAGTTCTGTTTTCTTGGTCTCTTTGTTTATTACTCATATAAGACCCATCTTGGACTATGGCTCATGTGTGTGGAATGTGGGATATTTGATGGATCTGAAATTGTTGGAGTCTGTGCAGAGGAGGTGGACCAGGGAGATTGATAGACTGGGTGGAGTGGACTATGGCAAGCGACACAAAGCAATGCAGTTGTTTTCTGTGAGAGGGAGGTTGTTGCGTTCAGATCTTGTGAAGTGTTTGAAGATTTTCATTGTTCTGTTGATTCAGGTTTGTCTGCTCTGTTTGAGAGAGCTCCAGATGTTGGCACACGTGGGCATTCTTTGAAGCTGGTGGTTCCTCGCTGTCAGACGGACTATTAACGCATATTCTTTTATTCTCTCTGTCTGCAGATTTGGAACCGGCTGCTAGCTGATGTGGTGCAGTGTGATTCACTTCGCATCTTCAAGAGGGCCTTGGCGGAGGAATTAAGGGCAGTGCTGTATGAGTTTTGCTAGACCCAATTTGATGATCTTGTGGCTTTGTTTGTGTTTGCTGACAGTTGTGTGCGGTTGTTGACTGACTTCATTGCTTTCTTTTCTAGACCTATTGAGCCCATTCCAATCAGCGTCCTGCTGCAGTGCTTGTGCTGTGCTGTTCTTCTTGATAGCTGGTGCGCTGAGGTGTACTGCTTCCCATGCCTGCGTGCCCTGTTGGTGGGGGCTGTGGGGGGCTACAAAAGTGAGATTAGCTCTCGCACCCGCTCCAGCAATGTTTGTACGGGGCCTCGCAGAACCATCCTTTTCAAGGTAAAGGATACTGTTTTCTCTCAGACCAAGGATGTGGCAAATGTCCTGGCAGGCCAATGCAGCAGGAGGAGCAACGGTCACTCTCCTGATGCTACATTTAGTACCCTGATGACAGAATCAGAACAGACCCCAATCTCTTTTTCACTCCTGCCTTTCATCTCCACTGGTATAACAAGGAACTCACAATCTCAGAACTGCGCAGCACCCTTGCTTCATCAACCTCAAAGTCTCTTGGCCTTGACTGCATCCCATTTGTGTTCCTCCAGCACATCCCAGAAACCAAACGTCCTCTGCTCCTGTCATTTTACAAGTACATCTGGCAGATGGGCTTCCCACTGCAGTGGTGTGAGGCCACTGTTGTTCCTTTCATCAAGCCGGGCAAAGTGGCCACTGACCCTGAATCCTATCGCCCTATTGCCCTTACTAACTACCTGTGCAAGACCATGGAGTAGATGGTCACATGGCGCTTTCAGAGATCCGTTGAGCTGGAAAACTGCCTTGACCCATGCCAGAGTGTTTTTTGTTCTTACCTTCCAACTTTGGATCCCTTGATGCAACTGGAAGCAGCTGCCCACACAAGTTTTCATCAAGGCCACGTCTGTGTGGCAGTTTTCCTTGATATATCCCTAGCATTTGATACTGTCTGGCACCATGGCTTGCTACAAAAATTGCACTCACTTGGTCTTGCTGGCAACTTGCCCTGCTTTATCCAGCAGTTTTTTATATCAAGGTGAGATCTCCGTGCGTGTTGACAGTCAGCTGACAGATAGATATCCAATATTGTGTGTGTTGACTGTCAGCTGTCAGATAGATATCCAATATCTGCTGGTGTGCCTCAGGGATCTGCAATCAGTCCGGTGCTGTTCAGCAATATGATTGACGACCTATTTTGCAGGTCCCCTGACGTTCTCTCTTATCCCTTGTATGCTGATGATTGTGCTCTTTGGGTTGCTGGTCCCAACCTGACAAAGCTACTCTCTACTGTTCAGAAGGCACACGTGGTATGGTAGTCTCACACATGGGGGCTTTGGCTCTTGGCCTGCAAGACAAAGGGGATGATATTCACCCAGCAATGCAAGTTTCCCTGTACCAATCTCTGCATCCACTAATCTCCCATTGAATATGTGTCCACTTTCAAGTTTCTTGGCCTCACATTTGACCGGAAACTAACATGACCTGCGTCAACCTGACCTGCGACTTCTATCAGTCATCTTTGCGTGGGGACTTGGGGCAGACTTTCCAACACAACAACGCCTGTTTACTACTCTCATCCGCCCCAAACTTGACTATACCTTTCTCCTGTTTGCCACAGCAGCTGCATGCCCCCTACTGGCCCTGGACCGCATCCAATATGCTGCTCTGCACACTGTTTTGGGTGCTATTTGTTGTACTCGTACTTCTCACCTTGAGGTTGAGGAAAACATTCCTCCTCTGACCATCCACCAAAAGATGCTACTGGCTAAAAATGCATCCCTTGTCCACACAGTAACATCACATCCATCTGCTACTCTCCTTTGCACTTACTGTCCGCATATCCTCATTGCTGCATCCAAACTTCCTCTGCCGGTGACAGGTCGTGCCTGCCCCTGGCAAATTTCAGCAAGCGGGAATTAGCTATGAGAGCATTACTTCATCACTGGCACGTCCAAAACATGTTTTCTCAGACAACCCAGCTTATGCCACACTCTGTTCAAATCATAAAGCTGACCTTATTTCTTCTCAGTGGCAGGCTCTGTTCCAGAACCTAGTAAATCACCAATACGCAAACTGAACATCTATTTATTGCGATGGTACTGTCCGACGAGGAGAGGTTGCCTGTGCTGTGTGGAGTGCTCCCTTCAAATTACTTTCTCATCTACCAACACCTAGCTATATCTTCACTGCTGAACTCAGTGCAGTGTACCAAGCCCTGCTGTTTGTTGCTGGGAGACTTGGGAGATACATTATCTTTACAGACTCTCTCAGCACAGTGCAAGCCTTAAAATCATACCAGGCGTCCTCAAACTATCTGGTTGACAAGCATTTGCTTGCAAATGGCAGATTTCCCACCTGATTCCATGGCACTTGAGTGGGTGCCTAGCCACATGGGCATATCAGGAAACGAGGCTGCAGATGCTCTTGCCAAAGAGGCTCTTTGCCTGCCTCTCCCTACAAAGTTCCTGCTCCCCTCTGATGATTTGGCTCAAGCCCTAGACCAGCACTACAACAATGCCTGGCAGCAGCAGTGGACAGAACATAGCTCACCCTACTCGTCAATCAAGCATATGCTGGGCTGCTCTGTGCAGGAAAATCTAAACCAACTTTCCCAGGTTGCCCTCACACAACTCCGCCTTCAGACCTGCCGACTGAGTCACAGACACTATTTCACAAAGACCCAGCATGCCCAATGTGTATCCTGTGCCACAGACCTGACCATACATCACGCCATGATAGAGTGCCCGAAAGTTCTCAGCTTCCGAGGAGCCCTGCGCAGCTCTTGTTCTGCCCTGAACCTGCTCTTTGGGCTGAATAATGATTAACAGGCTGATGGGGTTACGCTGATGTATGCAATTAGGATAAGGCAACACACCAATCTTACACCAAACGGGCTCGTGGTTGTGAGATTTGGTAAACCCAGAAACATTAGGTTTGCGGATCTGAACCAATTAGGTTTATGTCTGTGATTGGCTGAAACTTGTCCCGGCTGCCAAATGCACACTGATAATATTAAAGCTACGAAAAGGGCCTATAGGTTCCAGGAGCGTATGCTAAATTCTAATAATCCCTTCCTGGAGGCTTTATGTGATAGTGAGGGATACACATTATAGCTATATATCCAATAATAGAGGGGGCAAGATTGTGCTGTTGCAGGAAGATTCTGATATTAATATAAATTATGTTTGACATCTATCTGCTTTCCATGATGTGGGCCCATCATACGTAAGTGGATGTCAGGCTGGGAGACTTCCTAGACATGTTGACTGGCAGGTGGTTAGGTGCTTTACCTCCCTTAAATGGAGTTCTGTTATATAGGTATATATTCATGTGAGAGAGGGACATGAAATTTATTCGGGCACGCTTGTCAGTAACTCAACTTGGGAATATATATATATATATATGTTGGTAATTTCATCCCTACTTTGTCTTGTCTCCATGTATGTTCTTTTTGTGCATAATTTGAATGTATTTGTGGGAATGCTCTGGCAAACTTGTTCTCTGTAATCATTATTGTACCATCGAGGGCTTCAATAAAGACTATTATTATTAGTGTATGTGGGGATGGAGAAAAATATTTGTGGCAAAACTTTATCTTCTGGTAAGTATTTCAGCATAGAAGGTGAACAATAGAACCAGAACATGTGTTTTACATGCTCTTCAATAGTTCATTCTTCAAGGATTGCTAAAAGACAATAAAACACAGTAGTGCAAAGCGCGTCCGTGCACTGGCGGTGGTGACGTCAGGAAACCTTGAAATCTCATGTAGTAAAAAGAAGGCATGACATCATAAAACTATGTCTTACATTTCAGACAATTGTCCATTCTCTTGTGGACAAGTTTGTTCCCACTCAAGACTCTGCTTCTCAACCAAGCTGGTTGCGGGGCCCTCCTAGGGAACTGATGACCAGTAGATTTAGGGCTTGGGCGCAGTATAAGCTTTTGAGGGGGGAGCTTGGTAGGCGGCATGAGGAGGTGTTGGCGTCCTTGCAGAGATTTAGTGAGCTTAATTTTGAGTACAGAAATTTTTCACCCCACAGCCAGTGTCTGTATGAGCAGAAATTAGCAGACAACTTCTCTGTTCCTCCCAAGATGTTTCAATCCTATATCAGAGGAAGAAAGAAGGGCTGTCCTTCTGTTGGTCCTCTGAAGCTTCCATCTGGTGAGGTTGTTGCTGGTCAGAGAGACATTAGTCAGCTGTTTGTAGACTCTTTTTTTGTCTGTTTTTGTGGATGCTGATCCTGCCAGCTCTTCCCCACATCATTTTTTTCTGGAAAATTCAGTGGGATTTGTGTGACAAGGCTGTTAGTTTCCCAGGTTCTGGCTGGTCTAGACTCATCTTCTGCCCTGGACCTGATGGCATTCACCCTGTTGTTTTGAAGTCATGTTCTTGGCAGCTGTCATTGCCCTTGTCTCTGATTTTTGCAAAATCATTGGACCTGGGAGTTTTACCGGAGGCCTGGAGGGAATCTCTTGTTGTGCCTATATTCAAGTCTGGTTCAAGAAGTAACCCTCTCAATTACCAACCTGTGAGTCTCACTTCTGTTTGCTGTAAGGTGCTGGAGCGGGTTATTGTGTCCCAGTTGGTGTCTTTTCTGGAAGATTCTGGCATTTTGTCTGAGGGCCAATTTGGTTTCAGGGTTGGAAGGAGCACTGAAGACCAACTTTTGCTTACTTATGGTGAGGTTGCTGATCGGGTAGATAAAGGAATGGTTATTGATGTGGTCTTTCTGGATTCCTCTAAAGCGTTCGATGTGGTCAGTCACTCGGTTTTGTTGGACAAACTGAGATGTGTGGGTATTCCCGATGGACTGTTAGATTGGATTTGTAATTTTCTGATGGGAAGGCGAATGTGTGTTTCTGTGGGGGGAGTTGTCAGTGACTTCCGAGAGGTGACAAGTGGTGTGCCCCAGGGTTCTGTGCTGGGTCCACTCTTGTTCCTGCTATATGTCAATCATGTTGCAGCAGGTGTGGCTTGTGAGTGGAAGGCCTTTGCTGACAACTTCAAACTTTATTTGAGTTTCCCCCACGATGTATATACAAGCAGTTCGCCTGGGTGTGTCTTCCTTACAGAGGGATCTGGATTTGTTGCAGTCTGTGTCATTGTCATGGAATCTCTCGTTGAACATTGATAAGTGTGTCTTAATGCGTTTTTACAGGGGCCGTCTTGAATTGGAGCAGATTGATGATAGAACTGCTTATTATTTGAATGGTGTGGAACTTGAGCTTCTCAATTCCTTCAGGGACTTGGGAGTGCTTGTTGACTCAAGGCTGCGTTTCCATCTCCACGTGAGGAGTGTTGTAAGAAAGGCCTCCACTCTAGCAACCAGTCTGCTCCGCTCTACTGTCAATAGGAGTTCTGTTTTCTTGGTCTCTTTATTTATTACTCATATTAGACCCATCTTGGACTACTGCTCATGTGTATGGAATGTGGGATATTTGGGGGATCTGAGACTGTTGGAGTCTGTGCAGAGGAGGTGGACCAAGGAGATTGATGGGCTGGGTGGAGTGGACTATGGTGAGCGGCTCAGAGCAATGCAGTTATTTTCTGTGAGGGGGAGGTTGTTGCGTTCTGATCTTGTGAATTGTTGGAAGATTTTTCATTGTTCTGTTGATTCAGGTTTGTCTACTCTGTTTGAGAGAGCTCCGGATGTTGGCACATGTGGGCATCCTTTCAAGCTGGTGGTTCCTCGCTGTCAGACGGACTATAAACGGAGATTCTTTTATTCTCGCTGTGTGCAGATTTGGAACCGGCTGCCCGCTGATGTGGTGCAGTGCAATTCACTTTGCGGCTTCAAGAGGGCCCT
>SDVV010031335.1:0-11562 GCA_016164225.1 Gammarus roeselii
TAGTTTTAGAGGGCGAGAATCGGAATCCGTTTAGGAAAGCCCAGTTCCCGACTAGGTTTAGGCACTTCTGGAGTTCATGTTGGATTGTTATGAGGCTGGAGTGTCTGTAGCTTATTTGTAGGTCGTCCACGTATAGTAATGAGAGCAGTCTTTCGTCTCGGGGAGGAATGTCGGCTAACTGATCGATTTTGAGGATAAAAAGAGTGACACTGAGGACGCTTCTCTGGGGGACGCCCATTTCTTGCGGATATGACGGAGACTGAGTGTTGCCAACCTTGACCCTGAAGGTGCGATTTTGTAGGAATTGGTAGATGAAAAGTGTTAGGCGACCTCTCAATCCCGTATTTCCACGTAGTGTTGTATGCTTTTTCAACGTCAAAAAAATATGGAAACCACATGTTCTCTTCGGTCTGATTCTAGTCGTACGAGGTGGTCCGTTGTGGAGTGGCGCTTACGGCCACCACACTGGATGTTGTTACGGCCTGCATGCATTTCAAAGTAGTCGACTAGGCGTGAGTTTATCATTCTTTCCATACTCTTACATAGAACGCTAGTTAGGGCAATGGGACGATAGTTATGTGGGTCGCTGTGACATTTTCCTTGTTTGGGTATCGGGATAATTACAGATTCCCGCAATTGATTGGGAAAGAATGAATTTGAATACAACGTATTGAACACATTTAGTAGGTGCTGGAGAGCGTTGTCAATAAGGTGTTTGATCATGTTGATGTGCACTCGGTACGGCCCGGGTGAGGTTTCACGAGTGTGGTCAGTTGCGTATTGTAGTTCATGGATGGTGAAAGGTATGTTGTAAAATTCTTCATTTGCGGAAGTGAAGTCGACATTCTCACTTTCTCTTAGGATCTTTTCCCGTTGGAAAGAAGCCGTATAATTTCTTGATGGTGATATTTGGCTGAAAGTCTGAGCTTGTTTGTCCGCGATGTCCGCGTATGAAGAATAGACAGTGTCTTCGTTCGACAGTATGTGGATAGGTCGCTCGGAGCGAACTTGGATACGTCTGATTTTTCCCCACACTTGGGAAAGAGGGGTGTTTCGATTGATTGTGTTAACTAATTGGGTACAGCTTTCTCGTTTCTTCTCCTCGCTAAGTTTGCGGAACACGGCGGTTTCCCTTTTTCACGCTACTCGGTTCCTGGGGGAACGTGCGCGGCAGAAGGCCCGGTACATATTTTCATGCTGGTCCATTGCTTCTTGTACCTCCGGGCACCACCAAGGTTTCGAGAAAAAGGTTGCGGGTAAATAATGGGGAAGGCATGCGGCAGCTGCACTTTGGAATTGCTCGTATAGATGTATGACAAGGCCGCGCTCTGAAATGTCTCCGGGGAGGCCCTCCACATCGTCTCATGCGACATGTGTCAAGTATTCCTCCCAGCTGGCTTTCCGGTAGTTGAATCGAAGTTCCTGTGCGTCGGGATTGTTTGGTCGGTTGGTAAGGAGCGACATGATCACTGGGTTGTGATCACCGTTATGTGTTGGAGGCAAGACTTCCAACGAGTTGAGGAGCTAAAGTGGGGGAACAGATTGATAAATCGATGGCGGTTTCACTTTCGAGGGTGATCCGTGTGGGTTGTCCGTCGTTGAGAAGAACCAGGTTGTAAGTGTCGATGGTGTTGGCCATTATCACTCCACTGGGGTCTGTTCCCACGCATCCCCACACTTCGTGGTAGCTGTTAAAGTCTCCAAGGAGGAGTACGGGGTGATGCAGTTGGTTAAGCAGATCTGTCATTGGTGCCTCCGTGAGGTCATGGTTTCTTGACGAGTAGATAGATACCACTGTAATTGGTATTGAGATACATATCTTAACTGCGACAACTTGGAGTTCTGTTCTCAGAGGGAGGAGGTGATGAGGTAGGCTTTGATTGATCATAAGTGCCACTACGCCGTGTGCAGTCATATTATTGTGACCTTAGCGACGGTGTATGACCTATCGAGGGATTGTGATGGTAGCTGTGTCGCGGAGTTTGATCTCCTGGAGGCCTACCACCAAAGGTTTATGGGTGGAGATTAGCGATAATAATTCATCTTTCTTGCTTTTGAGTCCCTGGCAATTCCACTGAAGTATTGTGTTGTTGTTCATTTCGGATCGGTTTCACGCCTAGAGTTTGTTGGTCTGGAGCGGTCGCGTGGTTTGTAGGAACTTTTGTGGTGTTCTCGTCTATGAGGCGCAGGTGTCCTAGATTGAGAGCGTTCGCATGAGCGTCCGCTTTCTGTAGAACATGATCTCCCAGACTCACTGCGTTCTCGGCTTTAAGTGCTCTTGTAGGAGGAGGAGGAGGACGAGAGAGTACGATCTTTGTATTTGCTTCTCGAGCGAGTGCGTTTCTCTTCTATGGAAGTTTTTTTCAAACATTATGATGGGCTGAGTAGTAGTCGTTGGGATATTTGAGTCGAGTGCGATACATGGTAGATCAGTGGTTTCGGGTATCAGTTCTTCGAAAGATTTTCAACGCGTCCTCGCGCAGGCGATGGCCGTTCTCTCTTGTGAGATATTCTGGTGTTGGGCATGTTAGCTGAGGGTTGGATACCTCACTTTGGTTTTCGCTGGGTGCGGTTGCAGTTAAGACGGTCAGTAGTCGTTCAACGCTCTGAACGAGGCGAGCTGTGGTTTGTGGGGTGCTGCTAATATTTTTGCTTCTTGGCGAGAGGGCGTCGCGTATCCCGCGGTCGTCGTCGGAATCTTCGTCTCTTGGCCTTTTGATTTTCGGGTTATTGGACCTCACCTCGTGGTGACCGAGGCAGCATCCACTGCAGTGCTCTCCTGGACACTGGTGGATTCATTGCTTGGAACGCCCGCCTCTATTACGAGGGCGGCCGCTGGGCTGGTTGTGGTATTGTTAGTACTGGAGGGGGCTGTTGGGGTCAGGGTAATAGTGTGTGTTAACTGTACGCGAGTATTGTCTGGTTGGATAAACTTAGTTGTGTATTTAACTGCTTTGGCGTAATTTAAATTACGTCAGTTTGGATTTACGTCGTAAAAGATTTGAATGGCTCGTAATCGTGTGACTCTGCGGTCATTTTGAGTAATTGTCATTGCTTTTTGGTCTATCTGCTTTGGGCAGTCGCGGTCGCCTGCCTCGTGGAGGCATGAGCAGTAGTAGCATTTAGGTTGGCGGGCTGTGCAGTCCTGTCGGTCATGCTCGCCGGCGCACCTCTTACAGCGTTGGGGTATGAAGGACTGGCAGTATTTGATGACGTTGCCCGATTCCATGCATTTTTGCACATTGCAGGCCATGTCGCCACTGGGTAAGTTTTTGTTTTCCCCTGTTCGCCCGGCATAGCTATGAATCCCGGTGTGTCACGTCCTGGGAAAGTGATTTGATATGCGGTGGTGTGGTAGTTTCGTGGTTTGATCCATGTTGCTAGGGAAACGTTGGTGACTCCACAATCCTTTGCTAAACCTGCTGCAAAAGCCCTTAGGTCAGTTTTAGGAGTGTAGTAGGAAGTGTATATAATTCGTCTTGTAGCATTGAAGAACGGATGTATTTCGACTGTTACTTTGTGTTTGTCTATTTTGTTAATCTTTTGTATAGCGTTACTTTGCTCGATTTTTACGACGTGGGCCAGATACTTCTTTCCCTGTCGGTTCATGTTTATCGGTCTGCCTCCTAGTTGTTTGGAGAGCGAGTTCATCATGGTGAATGGGTTCATTGAGGGAGCAACTTTGTTTGCACCGCTTTCTACAAGCGTTATGAGGAAGTGGGTAGGGAATGATGCTGATCTCCTCTCCTGGGTGGGAGGGTCAGCCTGGGGGGAGCGAATCGTGACCGCAGCCTCTCGTCGCCCGACTTTGTGCTCAGTTTGGTATTGCAGGATCTCCCTCTCAGTCATGTCCTGGGGGCAGTCTTCGTGTCCCGTAGGGTGGCCGTTTACTTTGCATTAAAAGCAGTGAGATTCTTCGGATGGGCACGACAAGGGATCGTCCCGTTTAGCGTGGTCGTCTTGGAAGCAGTGTGAGCATCTTTTTTTACCGCGACAATCTCGGTTCGTGTGTTTGTATTTCTGGCATTTATAGCAGCGCATCGGACGTCTTTCGGATGGTGTAACCTTGTTTTTGGCGTCAGAGAAAGGTATGTCTATGTAGTTAAGTGGGGTGGGGCAATTGAATTTAAGCAGAAAGGCCGTGGTGGATTTTCTTCTTGGTTTGATTTTTGGTGCAATTTTCGCTTCAACTATACATTCCTGGTATTGGACAAGTCCGGTGATAAATTCGTCGGCTCCATCACTCGGGAGACCCTCGATGTAAATCAGGCCTGAACTCATGGAAAAAGTTGTGTGAGGTATGATTTTGCAAGGCTTTTTGCATATTCTGTTCTTGGAGAGTATAGTGTCACTTTGAAGTTTTATGTCTACTTTAATAGTGAAGCTATCGTCACCGCTGGCGGTGATGTTGAGAATTGGACGGCCAGTCATGGAGCCCAGTTCTTCTCGTAGTTTATATGAGCAAATATCCAGTCTGTCATTGACATCGAATGTCATTTTCATGTGTTCGGGGAATTTAGGGACGTTGTTGAATAGATTGTGAGCACTCCTACAGTCAACTACCGAGCACTCCCACAGTCAACTACCGAGCACTCTCACAGTCAACTACCGAGCACTCTCACAGTCAACTACCGAGCACTCTCACAGTCAACTACCGAACACTCTTACAGTCAACTACCGAGCACTCTTACAGTCAACTACCGAGCACTCTTACAGTCAACTACCGAGCACTCTTACAGTCGACTACCGAGCACTCACACAGTCGACTACCGAGCACTCTCACAGTCAACTACCGAGCCCTCCCACAGACAACTACCGTGCACTTTCACTCATAAACATAATGCACGGTCAAACCATTAGCGTGCACTCACAGAAAGTTATTTTGCACAATAACACAATTACCGTGCAATGACTGCCACCGACAGAAGGCAAAATGACACTACCAACACCAGTTGTGTACCTGCATTTACTGCTTTCGAAACTATTCGGATCAGATCGAGAGATTCACTTCCACCAGAGGCGAGGTATCAGTTCAGTGAGGGCACAACCTATTGATGGGCACAACCTATTGATGGGCACAACCTATTGATGGGCACAACCTATTGATGGGCACAACCTATTGATGGGCACAACCTATTGATGGGCACAACCTATTGATGGGCACAGCCTATTGATGGGCACAGCCTATTGATGGGCACAACCTATTGATGGGCACAACCTATTGATGGACACAACCTATTGATGGGCACAACCTATTGATGGGCACAACCTATTGATGGGCACAACCTAATGATGGGCACAACCTATTGATGGGCACAACCTATTGATATTCAACTTCAGGATACAATAGCACCGAGCCTCAGTTCATTTGCTGGGAAGTGACCGTAATTAGTTCCATCCTCACTCTTGGTTCCTAATGTTTGTAATGCAGTCGCAATCGTGAGGTTGAAGTGGAAGAAAATCCGCCATTGATTAATACTCCAAGGAACAACTGAAATGAATATTCCAAGCAACTAATTCATGGTCACTTTGATATTTGCTACTGCATTTTTCTGAGTAGTTGAATAATGATCTTTATGAATAGAATTTGTTAAAAATTGCAATGTTTATTGATAAATTGACCTTCAATTAATCGGTTAATCATATCTCCTTGACTCAGTCATCCTCCTAGTTAGGTAGGGTGGGCTGTACATCTACTCTACATGAATTACTCTTGACAAAATGATGGAAGGGCACCTATACTGATTGTTATCAATAATCGCAACACGAAGAAATACATTGTATTAATTTCATTAGCATTCAATTCCAGTCTGGAGGAACGACTTCAGAAGTTCGTTGAACATATACCGGCATCATTTTGGACCACAAATACAGTTTTGAAACATTTTGGCATGGATTCTAACCCGATGATATATTTGTACAGACCCCTCCGACGGTATTTCACCAAGTCTAAATCCTTCGATAACAACTAAAAACGCAGCAAAGGTCTAGAATTAGCTTCTAAAGACATTTAGGGATGAATTGATCGTCACAGGTCTTCGGCGACCCTCCCATCATCAGAACACGAGGCCATACGTGACTATTCGACAACACCGCACTTGTTTTCAATGGTAGTTATTTCTGGAAGAATTATACTGCACGCAGCCGACCATTCATAAACAGACCGACCACGAGTTCACTTGACCACTACGAGACAACACCGGGGCGGTTTGCCGAAGTCAATATAGAGGCACGTGAGATTACTCACCTTGCAAAATCATTCCTCCGGGTTACTCACGTAACTCGGATTGGGTGAAGAGAACCATCTGTTCATTGTCTGTCAACATTGGGCGGTCACGCACTTTCTTATAAAGATGTGAGCTTAAAGAAAGGTCATTAGTGAGGTTAAGGATGCAATTGTTTATTATTGTGATAAAATAATTAGGTTTCTAAGCCTAGCATGATAAAATATCGTAATTTAAATTGCACAGATGCTTTTCCACATTTACTTGATGCAGTTCTGCAAATTACCCGTAGTTCATAGCATGGTTCTCCTGTTCCATATCGTCGCAGGCTGTGTTTAATGATTGCTTTAAGAGTAACCAAAACAATGTAAGTTAGTTTACCCCATGATTCCTATTGACAAATCGCCGCCGCATTGCTCTGGTTCTCGACCAACACTAAATCGTAAATAATAAACCGACGTTCTTTGCTTTCGTTGGTGCTATGAAGCGAGTCATCACTTCATTCAAGTATTGTCCTGGGGGAGTGGTCAAGAAAACGCTATATTCATGAAACTGTTAGTAATAATCCCTATAAAAACTCAGGTGCGGGACGACATGCCCACAACTTGGGGCGGGCTGGCAATAGTAATCTAGGGATGGGGGATTGGATTTTAGCCTCATTTCCACCGGAGCCTCAACGTGATTCATAATAGGAGGAATAGGTGGAGTGACTCCAGATATCCGACTGCTGCTGAAATTGTCCATACCGTTTTTAACCGAGACGCTAAGGGCGGGAAAGTTCATCTGGGCCGCGACATAACACATATCTTCACAATAATTCTTCACTCACACCTATCCATTTCACCCTCACCCACTACCACCACACTCAGGTCTCTAAAGCCTGATTTACGCCATTCTTCCTGCCAAACTTTGGTCTTCCTGAAGCCCTACGCCCACTCACCTTCGCATTCATCACCCTTACACCAATTTCTTATTATCTATCCTCACCATGTGTCGGAACCACCTCAGAACACATGAAAACACTCTGTCCAAAACTTCCTCACCATCCCCGTTCTAATTTGAACAACATCATTATTGATCATATCCCTCAGCGTCAGCCCGGCGTAGTTCACACTGGTCTTTTATCTACATAAACTTTTACCCACATATTCTAGCAGTTTCATGAACTTGCAGCAACTCAAGATGCAGTATGTTGTATAATACATGATGCCGACCAGTATGTTGATAATACATGATGCCGACCAAGGCAACCATACTATTAGACTCACCCACGTCATTAACCAGTCTTCTGATAATAACTGCGCTCCATCTTTTGTCAAGTTCTTGTACGTGAGATACCTTGCCAGAGAGCAAATGTCATTCATAAAATCTTCGAAGTGTCTTCCTCCACTTTCTGGTCTTTCATTGTTTTCGTAACGGTGACGTACCTATCTACATTCCACATATCAGACTATTCATCACATCAGTCTTGTCTCTGCGGGATTGGGTAACGTCCGCATCTGTTGTGTCCTCCAGTATAGAAGTTTATAACAAATATTGATATGGAAGTTTGACCGCATTTACGGTCCGACTGAAAATTATGGTTCCAAATAATGTGATAACCTTGTATGAACGTGCAAACCCAATCGTTCCGATAGTTTTGAAATTGTTCAAACAAGAACGTTTGTTAGTAGACCCCATTCAAAATCTTTACAAAACGTACGCCAGGCATTTTCTCGAATTTCCAGTAATATATTGATTTGACTTGAAGCTCATTTCCACTAGAGCCTCAACGCGAGTCAAAATAGGGTCCCCGGTAGGGCTCGAAGATCATGGATTCCAGTAGGCTCGCATGCCTCAGCGTGGGAGGAAAACAACGCTGTTAAAGGTATAAAAAAGCAAAAAAATTGCCAATGTAAGAAGCACGCTGGTGCGCACAAGAAAAACGCTTAGACGAAACGGATCTTCGATTCCAATCATTTAGAACCTCATGAGTAATATGTGCGCACGCTAGTGCACACAGGTAGCATCGTCGAGACTTGTACAAGTTTTACAGCTACACGGACAAAGTCAGCTACGACAGCAACACAACCTAGAACGCTACGCGGCCTAGGTCGATTATAGTACACTTCATTCATTCAGGTAACACACAGACGAAACGAATCCTCGCCTCCAACCACTCAGAACTCTAAGAGTAATACGCACGCGCCAGTGCGTACAGATAGTATCGTCGAAATTAGTACAAGGTCTATGGCTTCACGGATTAGATCGACTAGAACCGCAACGCATTACAAAGTTAAATAGCTACGTGGTCCAGGTCAACCCCAGGCACTACATATGGTCCGTGCACGCGCGAGCGAGGGCAGGCTGAAGAAAAAACCACCAGTCACAAAATCACAAACAGGAACTCCCGCACAAATACACCAGTGTTATAAACCTTACATAACGGTTTATATATCTTTATGTATAGTCGCTGCTTCCAGCGACTACGAGCTCTGGGCAGTGTATAAATTCGCACACCACTTGACATTCCTTTACCCCCAGGCTAAAGCGGCGAGACGCCCCAGCGTGTAAAAGAGTACTGTGTTTTACTGTATTTGTTTCTATGTAATTGTACGCATTACGGACTAAAGTATAGTTGACAATTTGATAATGGGTAGTACTAATAACAAGCCATATTACTGTAGGTATAGGATAGTTTGCGTTATACTAAATGACTCCGCCGTGTTGATATCTACATTGATACCTAGTATTAAATCTGTACGTTATGTGTATTTCTTCATATACCCCCCGGATTAGGTTACTCGCACGAGAACCGTCGTAAGTGTATGCCATTTGTGCCTGTCTGTCAAGTGGAGAGGTCAGCATTTTTGTACCTGCTATAGGATAACATGAAGGCCATGTGTTTATTATAAAACGGCTAAAATAACTTTGGTGCCAATGGGACACAAGTGAACCAGGGGACACGCCCCTGCGCAGTTAACAAACGGTAGAGCTGTTCTCATTGGAGAATTCCTATCTCACATTAACGCAAGGCACCTCCCTTTTTGGTAGATTTCAAGTAATTGGGAACAGTTAGCAATGGGGAGAGCGGACAACCTCAGACGAACACTGGCGGTCAACGAAGAAAGCTCTAAAGTTGAGTGTTGGTGTAGGCCCACGGATCAATTTAGAGTACAGTATGTTAGGATTTCACTAACCCGTTGATTAAAGAACCGTAGCAATTGTGAGTGTTTTATTTTTGTCTTTTACAAATATACACAAATTACGGTGGAGGTGATGCAAGCAGGGAAAGCCCCTGGTTTGGTTGGTAAGTTGTACAGGAGAGTGCTGATCAAAAGGATTAGAGACTGTACGGACTGCGTAATTGGAGAGGAACAGTGTGGCTTAAGGAGTGGTAGAGGGTGTGCTGCCTGCCAAAGGAAAGGCTGTGATCTGGGCCTTCGTGGATCTGGAGAAGGCATACGACAGGATTGACAGGGAAGCGCTGTGGATGGTGTTACGTTTGTATGGAGTGGGTGGACATCTGTTGAAAGCGGTGCAGAGTTTCTATGTTGGCAGCTGAGCATGTGTCAAAGTGGGAAAGTGGGACTGAGACAAGGCTGCGTGATGTCTCCCTGGCTGTTCAACCTCTATATGGATGGAGTGGTCAGGGAGGTGAACGCGAGTGTGCTGGGTCGTGGCTTGGAACTGTTGGAAGCGAATGGGCGGGCGGAGTTGGCAGTTGCTATTTGCGGATGATACGGCCCTGGTTGGGGATTCAGAGGACAAGCTATGTAGGCTAGTGTCTAAGTTTGGTAGAATGTGTGAGAGGAGGAAGCTTCGAGTGAACGTGGGTAAGAGTAAAGTAATGAGTTGCTCGAGGACTGTCGATGCGAGCAAAATTAGTGTCCCCCTAAATAGAGAGCTCTTGAAGGAAGTTCACTGTTTTAAATATCTGGGCTCCCATGTGGAGATAACTGAACTAGTGGAAACTGAAGTGAAGGCGCGAGTGAAGGAGGGGTGTCAAGTGTTGGGTGCACTGAAGAGTGTAATGAGCTGTAGGACGTTGGGGAAGGAAGCAAAGGGAGGGCTTTATGAGGGTGTTGTTGTCCCAACTGTGCTCTACGGAGCTGAGACTTGGGGGTGAAAAAAGAGGAGAGAAGAAGGTTGAATGTTTTCGAGATATATGTTTGAGGAGCATGGCTGGAGTAACGCCGTGAGACAGGATCACCAACGACGTGGTTTGAATCAGAACAGGGATGGTGAAGAAGTTGGAGGATGGATTCGCATGTTCTGAGATGGTTCGGGCACATGGAGAGAATGTACGAAGTGAGATTGGTGAAAAGGGTGATGAATGCGGAGGAGAGTGGTCGCAGGCCTAGAGGTAGACCGAAGTTGGGGTGGATGGGTGGAGTGAAGCAAGCGTTAGGAAGGGAAGACATGAATGTGAAAGTAGCGAGAGAGCGTGCAATGAACAGGCGTGAGTGGAGAATTTTGACGCTGCTCTGATGTGCTTTCCCGCCCTTGGCATCCCGTTGTCGGGATGGTCGTGGGTGGGGGAGCCCGGCCATTATGACGCGGCGGGGGTAAACCAGTGAAAACTCCCGGGCCCCGCTGCTGACAACGGATCCTCGGACTGCACTCGTGACCCGGAGTGTATGTTGCGGGGTTATCGACCGGACCCTTTAGCACAAAAGGGTTAAGTTGTGTGAGTGTGAGCGTACGAGGGTGTGAGGTGCGCCTTGCCGTCGGCCTCCCCCCTTTCTGGGGGATGCGG
Source organism: Gammarus roeselii (assembly GCA_016164225.1). NCBI lineage: Eukaryota > Metazoa > Arthropoda > Malacostraca > Amphipoda > Gammaridae > Gammarus > Gammarus roeselii. The sequence continues at coordinate 10,963 of SDVV010031335.1, forward strand.
CCTAGTGTCTGTATGCGACAAATAATTCATCAAGAGGTTAATAGTTTGAAACCCATAACACCAACATTATTATACATGACAAAATTGTGGATAATGAAGAAGAAAGGGCAGGTTCATCATAGGCAGAAAAACAGCTCAGATTATTGATTTCGCACTTATTGTTTGAGGGAATACGGTGGGGGAAGGCATGGGTCCCTCGGGTCCTAAAGGAGCCCGATGAACCCGGACGGTAACCAAAGTACCCGGGATCTTCCAGAGACCCCTCGCCTCAGCTCATCTCGGTTTGTCTCGAATCATTTCGGCCAGTCTCGGCTCGTCGCCACCAACTCGACTAGCCTCATGTTTCGACTCGTCTCGATTTTGATTTGATTTGATTTGAGCCTCATTTCCACCAGAGCCTCAACGTGAGTCATAATAGGCTCCCCCGTAGGGCTCGATGATTATTGATTCCAGTAGGCTCGCACGCCTAAGTGCGCGAGGAATAAACGAAACAACGCTTTCAACGTTAGAAAAAATGTGAAAATTTTAGCAGTGTCAGACGCACGCTAGTGCGCAAAAGAAAAAACGCTTTCTCGAAACGGACCTCCGCTTCCAATCCTT
>SDVV010031336.1:0-11562 GCA_016164225.1 Gammarus roeselii
AACTGCTTCATTGGAACGACGAGACCAATAATCGACCAATAAATGCCGGGGATTCTAGGATATTCGGTAGTTAGGGCCGATAATTTAGTTGCATAATTCTGTTCAGTTATTATGTTATTTATTTTTATCATAGATTTTAATGCCCTACGTCCGTCATAATCACGGACTCCGATGCTCGACGCTTACCTATTTTTGGAAATTACAACAAGAGAGGATGATAATTCTGTATGAAGACCAACAGTCGGTGAGTTCAACCTCTTGTGTCATACCATCTGAGAGCAAGCGATTGGATGAAAAATTAACTCTATGGTGTACATTATTTTCTTCAGTTCATTAAACAATCAAATTGATCGCACGAGTACAGAGCACATGAATAAAAAATAATACCATTGTGATCAAGAACCCATACACTCTAACACCGTTCGTGAAAGACGGAAGCGATTTGATGAAAGCCTGATACTCTGTAGCGTATGGTTTTTATCAGGGGTTAAAATATATAGGAAACGTAAATAACATCACCAGCAACACTCAATATTCGGTCTATCTCAAAAAAAATCGCTGCATTAGGAAATGGTGACTCTCCTCGTTTTGACGAGGGTGAGCAATCGAAACCGAAATACAAAAGCACCAAGAAAGAATAACCGCCCCGTCACAAACAACCAAACGATGAAATAAACATAGACTCTTTTTGGCAGCACCAGTGACTAGACAAATTGCTCGAAATAACATGAACAACAGCCCAAACAATCAATCACTATAAGTCGAGACTCCCGTGAAACACCTGACCCGCAGGATCCTCACAATTTCAATCATCAACAACAGCAGACAGAAGCTTAACAAGTGGATCAGCAACAGCAAGCGGTGCAGGCTGTTGTTGATGAGAGGGCAGAAGCAAGTGCAGCTGCAGCAGCGGCAGCAGCTACAGCTTCAGTAACAGGTGCAGCGACAGCAGCAGTGAGCGCAGCAGTGACAGCAGAAGCGACAGCTGCCTCGACAGGTGCGACGTCAAACCAACCAAACACTGAAACATTATCTTAGCCGGAGGTTTGTCGCCGCCAAATCTCTTATTTCGCCCGCATGTTTCCAGGTCTTTCATGTCTTTTACTGTTTTGAGGTCTTTCCAGGTCTTTCACTGTTTCGAGTCAGGCCCCTTGTTTCCTCATATTGATTATTTTTTCGATATTTTCTAGGTAGGCACTTTGCAGAATTCCTGCTACGCTGATCAGTTATTGTATTGGATATCCACTTTTTGTGTCTCTAAGTGGTCCCGAGGACTAGTTCTGTATACAGAATGAACGAATCGTTATCATTGTTTATATAGTTTTATCACACACGTCAGCTGAAATTTCCTAAATGAAAATGGTCGTAAGTTTCCTGAAACAATTTACTATTTACTACTGAACACAAATATATTTAAAGATTCGACCAAATCGTCTCATTAAATCAATCGATGTGCAGCAAAAGATAGCGCCCATGTTCGCACGTTAAAGTGCTATTTAACTAATCATGAAAGCTGAGACGACTAGGCTCCGTGCATATTCATTCATTCATTGCTTCTAGTTCATCAAAAAATAGTACAACTAAATTTGAAAGATTAGAATGATCACACTTTTTAGGGTGCATAACTTCAATGATTTTACCAGGTTCCGTCGCATATCCTCATAACCAGCCAATCTTTCCAAATTTTTGTTTCCGGTTCCGCGCTGAATCACGTTTATAGCAAATTTGTTTCTTCCAGTATTCCATCTAAAGCGGTTCGTTCACACTTAGCTGATTTTAGCGCCATTGGAAGGCCTCCATTACCGGATTCTTTCGCGCCATCTACCGAATTAATGACACCAACAATGAAACGCCTTCCAAATTGGAATCCATTCCAGTTCCCGTTATGGATCGAAGGGAAGAAATGTTCCAGAAAACTGGTTTTCAATGGGCAATACAGCGCTGAAGAGGCTGATTTATGGGGGTTGAAAAATTCAGAACCCGACCAAATGTTCTTCTGAGACAATTATTACAATCACATGTAAATGTTTACATTTTATCAATTCCTCTTCGTTTCATGTAAACATCTTATTACATTTAGCAAACAATGTTCAGAATATATTAAAAAAAAATCAAAACAATGCACGTAATTCTGTTAGTTGACGATCACAAACCTGCTGATGGGTACAGCATTTTTGCTTGCAGGGACCAGGACCAAGTGAACAGAGATCGGAATTCTTCTGAAGAGATGCCAATTCACTCGAATTTGCGATGATTGCGCTGAGTGAACAATCGGGCAACGGATTGTCTGATAGACCATCTTGAGATTAAAGGCTAGTTTGCAATTTTAATTGTTATTAGTTGATATGTCTCGACGTGTTCATACATGATGTTAAAATTGTTGTGCTCGAACATTTTTTCAGGGTGATGGATCCTACAAGGATGACCTATAATCAGGAAGGTGTGAATTATTATTCTGGTCTACTGGTTGATATCATAATTTCATCAGTTGTATTTTTGCTATGTGATATTTATTTTAATGAAAGCGAAATAAACCATTCCAATATGATAACTTGCAGTTATATATTTGTGTAATCAAACATTACTGCATCTCTCTGAAGAATAAATATATCCTACCTGTCTATGACAATTTTATATATAATTGTACCTTATATAATTGTACCTTAGAAAATACTCATAACACCAAAATTATTGATGAGTTTAATACCTATGTATAGCAGATTCGTGAACCGAGTCGAATCGTCTTACATATTAAAAAGATGGCATCAAAATATTACAAATCTGCAATGGTTGAGATGCTGACACGATTTGCTGCCTCGTAAATTGACAAGAATTTGGTGTAGGAATCTAGTAACTACACTTTTCCATTAAATTGATTTCATATCTACTTGTCCTTTTATCTTTAATATATTTACTATTTATTGTTGAAAGAAATATTTTTTAAAATGCCTTACAGTCACCATAGTAATTCCATTGAATCAAATAAAATATACATTTATACCCGAACAATTGTACATCGATTTCTGAAAGCTTTTTGCGCTTGACCAATTTTCTTTTGAAGTTTGTTTTGAGTTTGTTGATGGTTTTTATCTTTTTTTTTTTTGAAAAGCTGCTAACTCTAACCGATAAAACGTTATTTTTCCAATGGAAGAAAATAACAAATCCTTCAATCTGTGATTGTAGAGCGTCGTCGTTGCCAACAACGCGCCAATTTTCCTCCTTCCTCGATCCAGTGTCTCCAATCAGCAGTTCCATATCACGACTAATCAGGATCAACTAGGATCACTTGATTGGAGGGCCAGGCTCAATCAAGGACGCACGATGACAGCTCGACAATTTCGGGTTTCAATCTCCCTAATAATAAACCTCTCCAGCAATTAAGTTAGATCACAATGGAACGTTGTATCTGAAGATACAGTTTTCTCGTATGGATGTGCCATGTGATTTGAACAGTCTGTTATAGATGGACTTTGGGAAACTTGATGGTGTACATGACCTAATCGTTCAAGTCTGACATTGTTGCCGCCGTATGTAATAATAGCATGATTAGGTTGTCAGAATTTGATGATTTAAATAATTTGATCTTAACGATAGTATTCAATTCAGGCTTGAAAATTGTGTGAAACAAATTCTTGTACTTATTTGAATTGGCACAAATATTATTGATAAAAAAATATTTAGAGGTGAGCAGAATAGATCGACATTTTTTGCTTTGCTGCATACTGAATAACACTGCATCAAATACATAAACATATATCGATATATTTCGACTATCCATAATAGACGAAAAATTGCATGGTAATCCGCACGGAAAATTATATAATTATAACGTGAAATGGTTAAGCATCTCCAACTACTTATCAAAATGTGATTACAGATGAATGGTTTGATTCATCTAAAAGCAGCGCGAACAGTGCTGGTGTTGCGAGGGGAGGGTGGAGGAATGGCTGATCAACTATGATCGAAATGTGATTACAGATGAATGGTTTGATTCATCTAAAAGCAGCGCGAACAGTGCTGGTGTTGCGAGGGGAGGGTGGAGGAATGGCTGATCAACTATGATCGAAATGTGATTACAGATGAATGGTTTGGTTCAACTAACAGAAACGCAAGCAGTGCTGGTGTTGCGAAAAGATGGTGGAGGAATGTTTGATCATCTACTGATCAAAATATGATTACAGATCAATGGTTTGGTTCAACTAACAGCAACGCGAGCATTGCTGGTGTTACGAGGGGAGGGTGGATGAATGTCTGATCATCTACCGACGGAAGGAAGATTGATAGTGAAGAAAGGGTGGAAGAGAAGCAGAAGAGTGGTAGAAGGAAGTGAGATGGTGTAGGTGAGTGAACTGAATGTGGTACGCAGAGCTGATGAATTCCAGCAGGCGCTGAAAGAGGAATATTGCATTGTGAGAGAACACGGCCAGCGGAATATCGAGGAAGAATAGAAGACGTTCAGGGGTTCGGTGTTGGTGTGTACGAGAAATTCGTGTGGTATGCACAGTGTGGGCGGGTGCAGGAAGAAGAGCAACGAGATATTGAGAGATAAGGTCAACATTTTCGGTGAAGTAGAGTAGAAAAACTTCTTAGGTGAGGTGGCAGGCGAGATCAGTGATGGCCTATGACAAATATAGAGAGAATCGAATATATATGGAGCGTAAGAGGAAAGCAAATAGGTACGCTGATGCTAGATGGGTAAACAGTTGTGCGAGAACTTCGAGGGATCAAAAAAGTTGTTCTGAAAAAAGGTGAAGAGGCTGATGAAGAGAAAAATGGGGATGGAGGAAGTGCTTGAAACTGTACACGACCAATTGTTGTTGGAGAGAGGTGATGTACAGAAAAAGATGGTTGAGATTCTTGAAAAATTACTGAATGTAGAGTAGAGCTTATCAAAATTTATAAATTCCCAGAAAACTGCTTTCCCTCGTTGCATGGTACTTTTCACAGCCTTGTCTCGCTACAAAAATCTGCTTTTTCTTAGCCACTCCTGAAGAAAATCTGTCCCTTACTAACCGCACTATTCTCACTGTCTTTAATCTTCTGGATTAGCACTCCTCTGGATTAGTACTCCTCTGGATTAGCACTCCCCTGGATTAGCACTCCCCTGGATTAGCACTCCCCTGTATTAGCTCTCCCCTGGATTAGCACTCCCTATATAAAAAGCCAGCACACAAATAACGGATACCGTTTGATTTGCTGCAATCTTTTCAATCCCCTCCTCTGTCCTTATTCAGCAGAACAATGCAAGAAGCACTGCTCTACTCAATTGAACCTTGCTCAACAGAACACAGATTCAGCTGCCTCAACAATCATTCGATTTCTGCTACTCCACACATCATAAGGCAATCAGTCACAACGTCTTCCAAAGAAAGGGTATTCTCCGCTCTCACCACCTATACCGCTACTCGCCGTTTCTCCTTAGAAATTCCCGCAATTATTTTAGATTCCAGATCCGGCATCGGTGCACCACTACCCACAGTAGCACTGTCAGCCTCACCGATATCCTCAGTATCAGTATGGCTGACATTGTAATCTCCGAATTTTTGTGACGTCATAATCGGATTTTCTGAACATTTTCTCTTGAAATACTGTTTGTAAAGTCACAACATTTTAACATCAAACCGTGATAGATGGGAAACCGTTCGTCTAATTATTATCATACTTAAACTGAAAACCATGTCGTTACGATATGAAATGTGTTTTTTGGGGGGCGGGGCACTAGGTTTTTAACAAACAAAAATTATATTCAAGCAAGTGTTGAATGACGATGTCAAGTGAGAGCGCTAGCCGCAATTCAAGCTGAAAAAATGTTCAGTTGACCGTCAAAATATTCGCTTGATTTTACATCATTGACGAAGAAAACTTTTGAATAATGTCTCTTCCGAATGAGGTTTATTACTGTGATGTCATAACAACCGCCTGTTTGACTTTGAAGCCACTGAAGGTGACTGACGGACTGACAGAAGAGCAGTAATTGAGTATATACACATTTGATGAGAACAATGATTTACCTCAATAATGTTGGCAAATCTCTCATGGTCGATGAATATATTAATATCTGACTTTCGTTGATAGATGAAAAATACGTTGTTGGGAAAATTCCCTTCCCGGTAAAAGGAAATGTTGCTTTCTTAAACAGGACTTCATGAGTTGAGCAGATGGTCCAACGTAGCCGTTTACTTTTACTAACATCCATTAAAAAATGTTATAAAGGAATAACAAAAACATATTATTAATCCAAAATCTACGAACAATTTGTCTCGGAACGAAAATATGCATAAGAAATAGGCTATATTTAACAATATGCCAAAAATTACACATGCATCGCTTATTCGTCAACCATAATTAGCTGTGTACAAGTAAATACGATTCAATTGAGGCACAGAAGATTTATCAAAATCTGCTCAACAAATATTATATGCCTAGTGATATTATCATCGATTGTGGCTTAAATAATTCGTGTCACTCTTTACAATAGTGTGGATATTTGGAAGTGGAAACATGTTTCAGTTTATCATTCAAATGATTTTCTTCGGTACATCACTCAAAGAAACCTAGAGACATTGTTCCAGCAACGCAGTTTATGTAGTGATGTTCGTGTAAGATTTTCTAAATTGTCAGATTTATAATTTTACAACTCTATTTTGTTCCGTTGTTTGTTAAATTAAAAATATGTATATTCCCATTCAATCGTATAGATCTTTTTTGCCCGTCAATCATTTTGTGGTAAAATATGGAATGAATTCCAGTATACAGGCAATCCATCAGTAAAATATTCAAATAAATTTGAAAATAAAACTATCACCTCGAAAATTACCCTCGAGTTTCTTGCATGACAAGCAAGAAACCAAGCTGGAAAAGTGCTGTTGAGAATCATAATGATCAATATATTGAATAATTATTTGTAAATAGTGTTACCTGTGAGGGTAATGTTTTTGACAGACGCTCTTGGTTTTCATATATTAGTGCTAGAAACTCTTGAATACGTTGAACACATATTTAAATTGTTTATAAAACCGGAGCTGTATGGGATTTATGTCAACAAGGACGAATCCGACTTTCTACTATTCATAGTACCTACTCATGAAAACTGACCTCAAAGCTGACATTCAGTTTTTAGTTTTAAAACAATTCTAAATTTACTCAAGTGACATCCCGTTTAAATTAAAATCTAGGATTTTAGTACTGTTTAGCGCCCATTGTTTGGTTTACGATCGTCATGGCAACGCATAGAGACGCCTGCATATCAGTTATTTGTCCCAAGGTTGCCGTGACGTCAGACATCGGTGCCTGATTGCAATCTTCCTCCGTAATAGCAAATATCATCCACTTAGAAATTTGTTTTGGATTAACCTTACAAAAGCTTGTGTGATGTCAATCAATGAAAACTCTTCCCATTATTCTGTCCGTTCAATTTATGGAGTGCTGATGGAGGCAGCTCCGAAAATGTACCGAAATGTCAGCAATTTCTTGTGTTTATTATTCGAATAAAATAGATAAAGCTAAACAACAGAGAAACCCAACAATTCGGTGATTCAAAATTGATACATTCAACTCAACGATGATCACAATAAAATTATTTCAGAATGAAATTGAAAATATTATGATCCTCACATAAATCATGTTGAAGTTTATTGCCAGTACGGAGCAGACGTACGACAACCTTCGCCCGGTCACTGACGACCGGCCAGATGGAGCAGTCTCTGCGCCTCTGTGCTCGGGGTGGACGCAATTTGGATGTCAAGGCATTTTTCATGACCATTTCTGGAAGTAAATAATTTAATACGCGTTAAATGCAGGAGTGTCATTAGATTATACTATTTTTTTTTTCTCATAACATCTAGTGTTCAAAATTATTGCAGTTCGATTTTGCTAGCTTTATAGCTCAATGTAATACTGATCACAATACAGAATCATTTTCTGATGACAGTGTACAAGCTCAAAGCTCTATCAATTCTGAACCTGTTATGCCATTAAATCTAAAGGCTAAGCAAACTCTTGCTTATAAGAGTTTGAATAACTTGATCTACCAGCATGATGCAAAGGAGATCAGGGGAGAACCAGAACTCAGAAATTCTGGGTCGAAATTAACTGACAAACACAAATTCCCCAATTCCAAGACGTGCCAGATTCCCTGCCGTAACCAAGAAATTGCATTCAAATGAATCCAGTCTTGTCTTGGACTGTTTAGCCTGTCATCAAGCGCTTTGCACCTTCTGGTTCAAATGGAAAAAAAAATCCACATGCGTCCTCATTGTTAATTTACTGAACATGCAAGTAAAGATTTCCAATCTTTAAAAAAAATTAATAGGGCCAGAAGGCCCTGGGAAGAAGCCTCCTTCGTCATTTTTAAGGCCCCATAGATCGGGATAACCGGGATAACCCAGGCCCCAGCGCTCGCCAAATGTTGTGGCATGCCTTTCATTTGTGTGCTGAAATAATGTATTCATATTTTCATGACCGGGATGAAAAACTCATTAAAAAAATATTTTGCCCTGAGACTGTTGATGTTCAAGATCCGGATTTAAGCTCTTCTCCCCATATTCTTCGTAGCAACTCTTCTGCTGACCTTGCTGCTATCAAACCACAATCTGGAAAGGTGTCCAGCCGATTGAATGAGGCCGGCGGCTCCCTGGTGCTGCTGGGTCAAATGTAACTCTCTTGATTAGAATGACGACTGGTACAGGGTCGGCCGACGAAATGTTGGGTGACGGCAGGAGGACTGACGCTAAACTGATAGTGATATCGCTGTCTTGTAGACCTCTCTGCCTTTATGATGTTTCCGGTACTGATGTTGTGGATGTCATGCATACCTTCAATCAGATTTAATTGAATATTAACATGGACAATGCAGAGTGCAATAATTTTTATCAACATCTTTAACCCGGCTGCAACGTGCTATGATTTCGGCCACTGAGCCTATGGCCCGACATTGTCAGCAGCAGCGATAGATGAAACGTAGATATGCAGTACTAACAGCAACATCTAAATCTAGTGAGACAATCAATAACTAATAGGATACAGTTTCAATTTTTTCCGCTACCCAATCAGATAGTCAGTATCATGAAAAAGGTCTTGCTAATCACATTAGATCGGATTAGAAAATTGTTGATGAGTTGTCGGTTATAACTGGGCGATCTAAATTGAGCCCAGATGTAAGATTTCGTTCCAAAACGTGTTTTTTTCTTAGCTGCTTCTTCAACGTGGAGGGTTATGGTGGGCATCACACTCTCTTCGCGACAAAAAGTATGGGGAACACTGTTTGTACAGGTCACAACTTGTACTGAACTGAAACTGATTGTCGCCTCAGCCCCGGATAACTGATTAATTGAAGCAGTCGCTGATAATTGAGTAATTTTATTCCCTCAGAGCAATAAGTGATTGCCGGTGACCTAAACATTGACTTATTGCAGACTTCTACAGCAGAGAATTATTGTGTATTTTCATTGAGGGCTTCGTTACTCATTCCTTGAATAACTGAAGGTACTCAAGTGACATAAATCTTCATCAATTATTGACCATTTTTGTTCTGATCACTTATGTCATTCAAATACAGGAAAATTCTAGTGCGCTATTACTCATTACCCATATTATCAGTAAACAAGATCCGTGGCAGTCACAAAAATATAACCAGACATGTCAGAAATCTCTCATAAACATTTATAAATGGACTAGAAATATTGATGCAGCCACAAGGGTATTTTTGGTCAGGTTTTATTAAATAAAGGACAGGTGCAGTCTCTTAGTAGAGAAAGTCATGTCCTATACGCCTTTCTGCATTACCTTTGATATTTGACCTAATATCGACTCCAAAAATTTGCAAACAAAGGTTATTTCGCGAATAAAAGAATGATCCAATCCATTGATGGTTCTACAATTACGAAAATCAGTTATCTAACCTTTGGAAGTGGCCAAATAAATATATATTCGGTATAAGTTTGCTCAATCTCATAGGGATGTCTATGCATATTGGAATTTGTAAAAGAATCTTTTGAAGTCCGGCACTAGATGGTGAGCTCACAGTTGATACCTGGTCAGCTTCTGGCCAGGTAGGGAAACAAGCATCGGGTGCCTAGGAAAATACGAAATTTGTTTCAATGAGGTGGATCGATTGCAAATTTTGGCGCTGTCTAAATTTTTGATAAATTATTCTGTATTTTCTCTTCATCCACATAATGGCAGTCTGATTAATTATGTAGTAAATGTTACCCGGTACTCTCATTCACTGATGAAATTTAAATACAATGCATTTTCTGCTGATCCGCTGGTTTGGAGGCTTCATTTTGTCAGCGATTTTTCCAAAAGCGGATTTTATATGTTTATTATCACATAAAAAGTTATTGAGGAGTACCATGTTTTCTGAAATTTATGAACATTTAATCACAAATTGTATCTGCTTTTTAAATGAGAAAAGGAGGGTCAAAGGTTGATTGGTCAGAGCGCATTTTACATTGGGTGATACCAAGAACACGAATACCGTCTATAACATTGAGACATGAAGGTTTTTCATCCTATTTTTTTACTAGGCTCATGCTTAACAATATTTTTCTCAATGATAAGACCGTAAAATTGATATCCGGTAAAATCCGTATAATCGATCATTTTGAAAGTTCGAATGGAAGCAAGTTCGAATTTCGACCTTTATAATTTAAAGATTTTGAAAACAAAACAGCGTCGTGTATTCTCTTTCTTCCCCAAAGAAAGCGCATCATGCCTATATCAATTTAGGTTCAGCAAAATTAAGTACATTTGATGCTCATCCACTGTTTTTAAAGCACGCTTGCTGTTCAATATCATTTTGGCATTTGCATCTAAAGTTTTCGAAAATTTATGTCTCGTCGAGTAGTCTCTTCTTGGAAAAAGGTATAAGGATTGCGTCAGTTAGGATTTCGCGCAAGATGAAGTACATGGATACACTCCTCAAATTTTGAAGCCCGCTTACTGTATTGTTTGGTAACTCTTTACTATGACATTGGAGGTTGTCTGTCACTCAGATATGGCTAATGAAGAGGACGTTTCCACAAGGAACGAACATTAAGACAACCAGCTTCAGAAAATATGTGAAAATAAAATTCAAGTCCGTATTTATACAAATTTTCTTGTTTTCTGACCTCAGTTCACGTGTGTTGTGATCATGATAGCATCGTTTCTCATATTTATGAAGTCCTATCAGTAATATATTTTTTGTTTGTTTCTGAGTCAGGAAGGCTAGGCCAGGCAACCTGATGGCAAATGATGGCAGACACATGTGTGAGCAAAATATATTCAAGAGAACTGGTTTGATATACTTTTAAATCAATGACTCGTCTGCTCCGGTGGATATATGGTTTGATTTGATTTGGTCCTCATTTCCACCAGAGCCTCAACGTGAGTCATAATAGGCTCCCCCGTAGGGCTCGACGATCATTGATTAAAGCAGGCTCGCACGCCTAAGTGTGCGAGGAAAAAACAAAACAACGCTTTCAACGTTAGAAAAAAGTGAAAGTTTTAGCAATAACAGACGCACGCTGGTGCGCAAAAGAAAAAACGCTTACTCGAAACGGACCTCCGCTTCCAATCTTT